>CM062812.1:695317039-695592256 GCA_031772625.1 Pinus tabuliformis | reverse complement strand
TGATTTACATTTCTTTAATATTATAAACTCTACTAAAACAATTCATATTTTTTGAAGTTCCTTAGAGAACTATTTAAGAGTTATATCTAGTGTGAATCATTAACATTGAGTATTAAGCCTAAAATTGCAAGGAATATATCTCTCTTCATCCCAATGATTTTTATTTGAAGTATATTTAAAGCTCTCTCAACATGTGTGTGGTGATTCCTTTCTCTACTCTAAATGCTTGATATTTTTACTTATGGCTATGCTCAAAGATCCACCAAATTTTTGATACCACGCGCTTGGTGATTAATTTAACTCATACAAGGACCTTTTCATCCTACATACCTACTCTTTCTTCCATTTAATAGAAAAATTTTGGTTGCTTCATGTATATTTCTTATTCCAAATATCCATGCAAGAAAGGTTTGTTCACATTCAACTACTCTATTTTCAAAATCAATTGAAACAAAAACAAGTAAAAGAAATCTAATAGAAGTTAAACCTTTTTAAGGGTTACATTTTTAATGTTTGTCTTCCATTACCAATGTTGTATTGAATATGTATTACATTACACAATTTTATCATAAGAGACATTATTGGAATTTGATTGAGCTTTTGTAATGCAAATCTTGGGGGCCAAGGTTTGATAACATTGAGAAGGAAGATGAAAACGTAGAAAATGTTTTTTTATTTGCATTTAATTTCATGTAAAATTATCTTTGTTACAAATTTAAAAAAACTCATAATATGTAGTACCATAATTTTTTAAATGTTATGAAGTGTTATTTTATTTATATTATTAAGTAATGAAGTGGAGATATGTTAGTCATATATGTGATTTTAGTCTATATGTTGATGGTTTTAATTTAAGTCAAATTATGGTTGACCTTTGAAATGGATGGATTATTCTTCTAATCATACACTAGAAATTGACCATGTTATCATATTCAAAGAGAACCACATTGGCAGTTTGGCGATAAGTTGATTTTTTTAGGCATTCTAAGACGAGAGTGTTAAAGTATTGCTTAAAAATTATGAAGTTGTCATATGGACATTATATGTTACTAACAAGTACATTTTAAAAGTACTTTAAAAATCAAATGTCGATATAGGGGACTTTAAATTTATATGGGATAGCCTCATTGCCATTTGCAAAGAAATGTGAAAGGAGGGAGAACAATATAAGTCTATGAGAAAATAGTGAGTAATGTTTGATCCAAATATAGAGATAAATAAAAAGAATCAAATGTGTTTCTAATAGATACATCATAGCATCATTCTCAATTTGTTGGTTATTGTCAAAACACATATTAATAAAATCCTATATATGACAAGATCACCATAGTTGACTTATGCATGTTTTATTTCCATTTCTTAAGACACTTCATCATATCAAAGAGGAATGTGAGTACATTTGAATGTTCAATATAACATGTACTTCATTTTAATGGAAGAATACAATTTTGTTAATAAATTTTCTCACTAGAGCATTCCAATTTTCAATGCAACTTGGATATTCTTATTTGTGAATTAATTGGTATGTTTTTTTTGAAATATATGGGAATTAAATTTTAAATTAATATACATTTTTGTTATTGTTTATAATCATTTTACATTGAATTTGATGCATTAAGGCTTATTTTTATAATGTGTGTGTTTATTTTAACTGACTTTCTTAAATCACTTATTTGTCATTAAAATCATCTTATATGATCCATTAAGACAATTTTTTTTTATTAATTTCTATTTAGTTATATTTATTAGTTCTCATATAAATTTTCAATGTAAATTTTGAAATAGTGCTCAATGTAAATAAAGGTACAAGTCTTCCTAAAATGTTTATAGACAATTTTTTTGATAAATGCTTTATGCTATTTAAATTCCAATCTGATTTTTGACTTTTAATTTCCTATAAAATTTATCAATATGAGTGTATAAATGTGATATAATTTTTAAAATTAAACTGCATTGTGAATAAATTTTCATTTCTTAAAAAAGACATAATTAATTGATAATGACTTCTAAGCTAACTGGAAAACTAAGGTTTCATTGAACATGTATAATAGATGACTTAGGTCTTTGAACTTTTTGAATTGTAACAAATTTCATTGTTTTGTCCATTGATAATATTTATTAGATTTGTATTTTTAAATAAAATAAAATCATACACTATGAGCTAATAAAGCACAAAGTTATACTATCCATTTTTACTTATTTATATTGAATAAAATGAATGCATTAATGTGATATATAATAGCCATAAACTATAAATCATTTCTTCCAAAATATATATATATATATATAAAGTGTTAAGTGGACCATTTAGGCCAATGGGTAATGGAAAATAGATCACTCACTTCAAACTCTTTAAATTTTTAGGAATTCAATTTTCAATCCATAATTAATTCTAACTTAGATGTGCTCCTAAATAAATTATTTGTGTGTGCAAATAATCTCATATGAGTCGTTCCCATTTTTTGACCTTCATTTTCCTACCATGCATTTTTATAAGAGTGTATGAATGTGACGTTTTGAAATCAAACTCCATGCAAAACCAAATATTTCTCATAATAAAACATGAAATAACTCTATGATAATTAATGTTAAGTGGACTATCATGTTTATTCAAGAGACGGGATGTCTTTAAATACTTTGCATGACATGACATTTTATTTTCCCATCCACATTAAGAAATTCCAAAGTACAATTTCTAAATAAATTATTTATAATAGAAAAAATGTGATAGGAGACAACACATTAATTTATTTATTAAATTTTATTTAGTTATATGTATTGATAAAATTTTATAAATGCATTGCATTTTTCAAAATATCTTTTACCTTAATGTTACTAAAAGATATCATTTTACAAAAATCCATAATGTTTTTTAACTATGTATTACTAAATCAAACACTTATATATACAATCATCTCATATAAGTCAATAAATAAGTCATTTATTCACTTTGATATGCCCATCATGTTGTTTGATATCATTGCAAAAAGTGACATTGTTGTTTTTGAAATAAAACTCTATATATAAAGAAATGTGTTTCCTAATAAAACATGGAATAATTAATTGATAATAAGTATTAAGTGGACATTTCAGACTCATTAAAGAGATGACACATAAATGAATTTAGTTAATTTTTTTCACCATAATATGGTATTTAATTTCCCCATCCATATTGAAATTTTGTAAATTTCAATTTTTAAAAACACTATATCTCATATAAGTCAACAAGACATGAAGTTATTTATTGAATTCTATTTATTTTTTTCCAAAAATCGTAATTTTCATTACATTAATATTGAAAATTACAAGTTGTATCAACTGCATAAAGTATTATACCTGTATCAGAGATGGACCGAGCCATCTGTCTTGGTATAGCAGTGCAAATTCATCCATAATTTGCAAAAATAAAAAAATAAAAATATACACATGTATGAGCAGTGTATAGATCTATCTGATGCATGAAATAAACTGTGAAAATTGTATTTGTTGATTATCAAAATGATTTATCAGTGAATGTTGCTACCCCTGTATGCTCGATGAACGGCCTATGGTAATAGAATTCTATTTAGTTATATACTTCCATAGTATATATTTATAAATATAATGTATTATTGAAATATAGATCTCAATGTCAGTAAATATACAAATTTTACAAATTAAATATTTTAAATTAATTGATAATGCATTTTAAATGGTCTATTTTGATATTAATCTACATTTTTTTCTAACTATGTATTCTTAAATCAATAACTTGTATTTGCAATAATATCATATAAGTCAATAAGTCAGAAGCCATTTATTGACTTGTATTTCCCTCACATGTGGTTTAATGAATCTATAAATGTGACATTGTTGTTTTTTGAAATAAAACTCCATGTACAACAAAATTATTTTCCTAATAGAATGATTCAATGATAATGAGTGTTTAGTGGACTTCCTAGGCTTATTTGAGACAAGGGTCACAAATGGATGTCTATAGACTTTTTGTACCATTATTATGACATTTTTTTTTACAAATTTCAGTTAATTGATAATTAATCATAAATTGTTTTAAAAAAATTATAATTATTTGATAATTATTTCTAGGTTGTCTAAGTGGTTTGAACATCCTCTTGGTGCTTCCTAAAAGTACTATGGGGGCCTAGAAATTTTAGGATAAAAATATATTTTACTTAGTCATTTTTTTAGTAGACTAGTTTCAATGCAAAATTTGCAAGGGAAGCACTTGTTGCCAAATCTTACATTGATATACTTGAAACACCATCATGCAAATAGGAGAAGCCATAAAATCTAGGCTTGCCAACCTACCAGCTTGTACTCAATCATGATGTTACTCAATGGCCGATACTCAATACAGAGAGTCAATCCACTCTATGTTGGGTATACATGCTTTTAGTCAATGCCCCTTTTCGATTCAGATGTGTTCCATGCATTAGACAACTCCCCACTAGGTCATGAGAAACTTTGGGGTGAGAGTAAAACACACAAAAATAAGACATCAAGGAATATGGTCTACCATTACCATAATATATTTCTATGATGTTAGATATACTAATGTGATTTAATTGATTCCTACTAAGAGATTCTTTAACACCCCTACATGTTTTGATACTCTTTTAGCTAACAGTCCCATGTTTGACCTATTCATTGTCACTAATTGGTTTGACATTACTATAAATATTTTTAACTTATCTTAAGTTAACATGGTGATTGTGTCAAGAGGTGATATATAGCCCAATATTGTAGGATGCCATGTAAACATTTACACCTGTAAATTTCAATGTTTACTAGAATATGGAGAGGTGCCTATTAGATGTTTGGGTCATAGCAGCTAAGATAATTTTGAGTTAGCCATTTGACGTGTTTACAAATGATGGTTTACAATCGTATGGTATTACTTATCCCATGGTATTTTTTATGATGAGGCTATTAAAGACTTGATGAAATCCACTTTGGAATGTAAGAGTATAAACATAGATCTAGGTTAACTGTGGAATTGATCACTATTGGTGCTTGGTAGATTTGGATATAAGATATATCTATGCTAGTTTACAAAATAATTAAAGATACAAGAGAGACGCAGATATGTGTGGTTCACCCAGTTTGGGCTACGTCCACAGAGAAACAGCTAGTCCTTCTTTTATTATATTATCCAGCAAACTAAAGAGATACAACCTACAACCGATCTGTTGTAACTCCCCCCTTCGCTCTCAATCTCCTCTCTCTTCCTCACTTAGAATACAGACCTACATAGACATAATACAATTCCCTCATATATAGTGAGGGGTTGCCTTCTCGGTCAAAAAACCCTAAAATAAACATAACTTCTACTGTCAAATCATCCGCCTAATGAACGGTCCATATTGACTAGAAATTACTAGACTTTTACAAGGTATTTTTACATCTATTTTTAGGTTCAAGGGCACTACCCCTGGGCCCCCGCCAGGGGACCGCTGGCCCCTGGACTCCCCAGCCGAGGGGATTAGCCCCCCTGCATGGAGGGGTGTATAGTCTTCTTGGGGTATACATCTGGCTGAAACCTTTGAATACAAAAGATAATTAGGCTCCAAACCCAACAATGTGATAACTATATTATCAAACTATGTAAAAATAAAAGGACTCAATGAAAATTTCAATTTATACACATTTTTTTGTCATGGTTATTCCTATGATTTTGGCGGTCCAAAAGCTCTTAGTGGGGAGGATTGATCCAGGTAGATATCTAAAAAGTACCAGTGGCATGATAAGAGGGCTCAAAACTCAAAGTGGCAGAAACTCTATAAACTTAGCATCGGATTGAAGTGCTTGTAATCCTGATTCGAAGGGTGTGAATGACACTCAAATCCGATTTCATATGAAGAGGTTAGAGCAAGTCAAAGATCAAGTTTGACTTGGACAGGTGGCAGGGAAGTGATGTGACAAATATCTCAGCAAATGGGGAAGCACCAAGTGGTAAGTCACCATTGATCTTGCAAATCGCAGATCGCAGAAAGAAGAGGTGGACGTTTAAGAAAATCAGACCCAACACTACCAAGTTGCGATTTGTGATATCACAATCGTAGATTGGAGGTGGTCGAAGTTAAAGAATCAGCCCCAAGCAAGACAGGGTTGCGATGCGATACATCAAAATCACAGATTGCAAGGAGGGAAGAGTTAAAGAATCAGCCCCGAGGGCAAGCCAATTTGCGATGCGATATATCGCAATCACAGAGTCAGGTTGCAATTTATGATATTGCAATTGCAGTTCACAGAGGGATTCAGTTGCATAGAGTACCAACCTTCGGTTCCCACCGATTGCGATTTACGATGAGGCCTCTAGACTCGATATATTATGTATTGTGTTTAATAGCCCATTGGGTCTGCTGTTATCATAGGGCGCTTGTTGTAAAGGCTTCGGTCTGTCGACCAATTGAAATGTTGATTGTGATTTGCGATCTCTATGCTGATGGGTTATCGACACTGATAAATCTGATGGGATTAAGGGAATACACCGATTCATGTGAAAACGGTATTAAATGATTATTTTATGTTTAAATAGGTTTTGTTACGTAAGTACTATTCACGGCCCCAGAATCTCTATTGGAAATGCCTGCCTACTAAAATTTGTCACCTGTTTGGAACTACCGGAAATTGAAGAGTCGATCAATCAAGTTATATATATGGAATGGTCTACACAAGAAAAAGGAGGGAGAATGGTCAATAGTTAAGAACATTGTACGCAACAGTAACCTGACCTAGAAGTAGGGGTCAGAACCTCACCTTGAGCATCACAGAGGTTCCAAGAGGGTGAAAATAGACCGATATCCAAATTGGGTGTTGGGATAGGCATTTTTGAAAATATTTTGTTGGAATTTCTGTGGTCTTATCTGTTTCTGAAGCTAAGCTCTCCATTCTTCATCCATCTTCCAGCTTGGAGGTATAAGGATTGTAATTGAATGTTTCTTGTACTTTTATCTATTTTGTGCCACTTAATGAAAGAAGACCTCCACACTATTGAGCATGGCCTAGAGATGTAGTCCAAATTGAATGAACTCCGTAATCAAATATTTGTGTCATGGTTTCTTACTTATTGTGTTATTTTCACATTGTTTTATGTGCTTTTAAGTTCCATGGTTAATAAGCTTCATTTCATGTAATTCTGATGAATCCATAAGTAAAGGATCTTGGATCACTCTCTCTCTCTCTCTCTCTCATCATCCCTAGCTCTCTCATCCATATTTTCTTTGCCTACCTATCTCTCTCTGCTCAATCTCTCCCAATCTCTCCCACTCTCCCTCACTCACTCTCTCCCCGTCCGCCCCCCCCCCCCCCCCCCTCTCTCTATTCCTACCGAACTTCCTCTCTATCCCTCTCTCTCTCTCCCTTCCCCTCTCTGTCACACACCCCTTCTCTCGCTCTCCCTCTCTCGCACCCTCACTCTCTCTCTCACTCCCTCATGATCTCTCTCTCTCTCTCTCTCTCTCTCTCTCTCTCACACACACACACACACACACACACACACACACACACACACTCACACACACACACACACACACACCCTCCTTCACTCTCTCGCTCTTGTATTTTCTCCCTCTCCCTCTCCCCCCCTTTCCTTATCTCTCTCACTCTCCCTACCTTGCTATCGCACCCCACTCTCTTTCTGTCTACCTCCTTACTCTCTCTCTCTCTGCTTCGCTATCCCACCCTGCCCATGTATTTCTCTCTCTCTCACACACTCTGTCACTCACCCTCCCTTTCTCTTCCTCTCTCTCTCTCCCTCTCCCTCAATGCATCTCTCCCTCCCTCCCTCTCTCCAAACCTCTTTCTCTATCCCTTGTTCACTCCCTCCGCATGACCCTCCTTTCCTCCCTCTCCCTACCTCATGCTCTCCCTCTATCTACACCTCCCTCCCTCACTATCTCACCCTCATTTTCTCTCCCTCTAACTTCCTCCCCTTCATTCTCTCCTTCCCTCTCCCTCTATCACCCTTTCTTTCTCTCCTTTTCTCTCTCACCCTCTCTTTCCCTCCCTCCTTGACTCTCTCTCTCAACCTCCTTTTCCCTCTCTCCCTCCCTTGTTCTCTTTCCTTCCCTCCTTGACTCTCTCTCCATATACCTCCCTTCCCTTCACACCCTCTCCCTTTCCCTCTCCCTCCCCCCATTCTCTCTCTTTATTTATTTCCCACTCTACCTCACTCTCTTTCTCTCCCTTGCCTGGTCTCTCTCTCTCTATTTTCACCATCCCTATCTCTCTCCTCCATGTTCTCTCTTCATCCCTATTTCTCTCCCCTCTCTCTCTCTGAATCTTTCACACTCTCCCTCACTCGCTCTTGCCCCATCACACCCACTCTCTCTCTCTCTCTATCTTCCCAACGCATTTCTCTCTCCCTCTCCCTCCACCTCTCTCCCACACTCCCTTCTCTCCCTCTCCATCTCTCACACCCCCACTTTCTCTCTCACTCCCTCATTCTCTCTCTCTCTCTCTCTCTCATACACACACTCCCTCCCTTGCTCTCTCACTCTTGCAATCTCTCCCTCTCCCCCCATAATTTCTCTATCTCTCTCTAGCTCACCCTTGCTCACTATATTTCTCTCCCTCCCTATCTATGTCACCCTCACTCTTTCTCTGTCTACCTCCCTTCTCTCTCCCTCTGCTTCCCTCTCCCTCCCTCCCACTTTATTTCTCTCCCTCTCTCTCTATCTCTCTCACTCACCCTGCCTTGCTTTCTCTTTCTCTCTCCCTCTCCCTGAGTGCCTCTCTTCCTCCCTCTCTCCCAACCTCTTTCTCTCTCCCGTGCTCACTCCTTCTTGATCACCCTCCTTTCCTCCATCTTTCTCCCTCATGCTCTCCCTCCCTCTATCTCACCCTCACTTTCTCTCCCTCTACATCCTTCCACATTTTTCTCTCCTTCCCTCTCCCTCTTTCACCCTCTCTCTCTCTCTCTCTCTCTCTCCCCCCCCCCCTAAATTCACCCCTCCCTCTCTCTTCCCCCTTTTTCTCTCTCCCAACCTTCTCGCTCTCTCCCTTGCTTAATCCTTCCCCATCACCCTCTCTCTGTCCTTTCCCTCCCCCTCTACCTCTCTCTCCCCCCATTTTTTCTCTCTCTATCATTTTCTCCCTCTCTCTCTCCACCCCCTTGTCTCTCTCCCTCCTCCCTTCTATCTCTCTCCACCTCTGCCTCTTCGCTCTACCTAAAACTCTCCCTCTCTCACTTACTCACTCTCTCTCCCCCCATCTCTCTCTCTCTCTCTCTCTCTCTCTCTCTCTCTCTCGTCCCCCCACTCTCTCCAATTCTCTCTCTCTCCCACTCTCCCTCTCCCTCTCTCTCTCTCTCCCCCACTATTTATCCCCCCCGCTCACTCTCTCTCTCCTCCCACTCTCTCCCACTCTCCCTATCCTTCTCCCTCTCCCTCTCCCCCACTGTTTATCCAGCCCCCCCCCCCCCCCCGCTCACTCTCTCTCTCTCTCATCTCCCCTTGCTCTCTATTTCTCTCTCTACCCATCCTCCTTTCTACCTCTCTCTCTCTTGCCCCCCACTCTCTCTCTCTCCCCCCACATTCCCATACTTCTCGCTCTCCCTCTCCCTCTCTCTCCCCCCCTCTCTCTCTTAGCCCCCCCTCGCTCTATATTTCTCTCTCTCTCAACCCATCCTCTTCCCTCCCTCCCTCTCTCTCTCCCCTTACCTCCCTCCCTACCACAATCTCTCCCTCTCTCACTCTCTTCGACCCTTCCTCCCCCCCTTCCACTCTCTTTCCCCGTCCCCCTCTCCCTCTCACTCCATATCATTCCCTATATCCCTCTATTTCTACACCCCCTTCTCCCCTTCATCCATTCTCTCTCTCTCTCTCTCTCTCTCTCTCTCACACACACACACACACACACGACATCCCCCTTCCCCTCCCTCCTCTCTCTCTTTCTCTCATTCCCTCTCCTTTTTCCTCTCCTTCTCTTCCTTTCCCTATCAGTCTCTCTCTCCCTTTTTCTCTTCCTCTCCCCCCCACTCTCCCTCCCCTTAGCACATCCCCTTACCCTCCCTCTATGTCTCCCACTCCCTCACAATCCCTGTTGCTCCCTCTCCCTCTTTCTCTATCTCTTTCTCTCTCTCTCACCCCCCACTTTCTCACTCTCCTTCTCATTCTATGACACCCTCCCTCTCCCCTTCCCCCTTCCTCCATCTGTCTCCCACTCTTTCTCTTATTCTCTCTGTCTCTCCCTCTCCCTCTACCTCTCCCACACTCTCTCCATTATCTCCCCTCTCTCATTATCTCTCCCACTCTCACTTCCTCTCCCTCTCTTCCTTTTCCTATCACTCTCTCTCGCCCTCTATTGCCCCTCTCCCGCCACCTCAACTCCTCTCTCTCTCTCTCTTACACTCCCTCTCTCTCTAACTATGTCTCTCTTTTTCTCTCTATATCCTCTCCATCACATGTTATTTATTTTTCTCTCTCCCTCCCTCTCTCACACACACTGGTCATCCCTGGCTCTCTCATCCATGTTCTCTCTCTCTCTCCTTCTCTATCTCTCCCTTGGATATTTCCCTCACTCACTCTCTTCCCACTCCCTTTTCTCTCTCCTTCCCTCTCTCCCACACCCTCTCTCCCACACCCACCTTCTCTCTCTCAATTCCTCCCTCCCTCTCACTCCCTCAATGTCACCCTCCTTCCCTCTCCCCCTCTCCCTTGCCCTCTCTGTCCCCCCCTTCTCTATTCCTCCCCTCTCTCTTTCTTCCCTTGTCCCTTGTATCCCTCTCTCACTTTTTCTCTTACCCAACTCTCCTCTCCTCTCTCTCTCATTTCTAAGAGTAAGAAAAAGAAAATAGTGTTAAAAAAGTGACAATAAATAATAAACAAAATCTAAAATATAATACATTTCAAAAATGAATTGAAAGATAAATTAAACACCTAAAAAAAACCTCATTATTATCATTATTAAAATAGGGAGAGGATGTCTCAACAAAAATATAGTTTCAATCAAGAAAATAAAAACATTTTAATTTAAAAAATTATTAAAATTATAAAAGAAATTACCAAATAATACATAAAAAGTTCAAGTTTTTATTTTATAACATAAATATAAATATTAGATGATACTTTTACTTTTTAAGTTACAAAGCATGTAACTCAAAACTTATTCAAAAGATAAAAATACATGTAATTTAACGGATATCCCAAATAAAAACTACAAAATACGAAAATGGAAAAATAGTTGACATATATGTATTGTTTTAAACATTAACAATAACTGTCCTACCATTTCCTAAACCAATTATTAAAATGATAAAGAAAATTACAAAGTAAACCAAATAAAAATTAAATAGAATAAATATATTATTTTTAAATATAATTTAAATATTCTATTTTAAAATATAGAAATGCTATGTAAACGATATCTAGGGAAAAGCTATGTAAACGATATCTCGTAAAGGTATGGGAAGGCCTCCTGAGCCTCCCTCTTCACCATAAAACTATCTCTGCACTTGTAAAAAGCTTGGAAAGAAAAGTAAAAACAAAGAGGTGTTCTGCTGCATTTGGAGCCGATGAAATTTTCGAACCAGAGCACGACTTAATGCATCTTCCTCCCTCTGCTTCGGATATATCCAACAACAAATCTGCACTGCACATTCACAGAAACACAAAACATCTCCTGACATAAATTCCACCCTGATTAAATGCATGGACCTGAGAGACTCGTAGCTCTGCAATACACATTCAAATGAAATGAAAATTATACCTCTCATCCTCTCCTCCATCCATGGATGCTCTGCTTCGTCAACTTAGACCATAATGTATAGACAATGCCCTCTATTTTTGCCCAAAATATTTTCATCCTCCATCTGATTCAAACCACTCAGGTGCCTATTTTCTCAAGCTACAATAACACCAAACACAAATATGGAATACTCGACATAGAATCAATGTGAATTGCATGGGTGTAATCTCATTTCAAGAAAAGAAAAAATACCCACTTACCTAAGTTCAATCGAAAAAGATCCAGTCAGGATGCACTGCATACCATGCGATGCAGCTTGTATATGCATGCGTTTATATGGGAAAATTCGCGGCCTCTACTCAGTTGCTATCTCTCTGCCTGTCAAAAATTCAAAGGAAAGGGCAAATAAATTGTTAGACAGCGCCTACCCCCATAAATACATATTCGATTACATTACGCAATTGGAGCCTCCGTCCATGGAAAAATGAGTCTTAAAAATACAGGTTAAAAGACTATCTGGGATTTTCCCCTCTGAACCCATAATGTATACACCCAGAACACCTCCCTTTTCATTTCAATATGTTTTTCTGTTCTGTATTTTCATTTTCAAATCCAAGCGAGAAACCGAAATAAACATAAACCTTCAAATAAAAAAGGAATTACCCATAATAAAATCAAGTAATAATAGGCTCTAACCAAGCCCAGAGCATGGCCTTGCTCAATCAAACCAAAAACAAACATCAAATGGAGCCAAAGCAGAACAGATGAGCATAACAGAGCAGAAGAGCCGAGCAACAATGATTTAAATGAAAAGATGATTAAATACAAATTCAACTACTCCCTTGTCCCTATATACCCAACACCCAACAGCAATTCGATTACAACCCGCACTATCCCGATTCCCGATCCTATTCCTCTCGATCTTTTCGGTTTTTTCCGTCTGAACTTTTTGCTTTTTCCTGGTAAGCATTCATTAGTTCACGTTATCTTACCATCCCACCAACCCTGTTCTCTAACGTTCACTTTTTCCGTCTGAACTTTTTGTTTTTTCTGGTAAGCATTCATTACTTCTCGTTATCTGACTATCCAACCTAACCGGTTCTCCAACGTTCACAAGTGAAAGTTAGTTAGACATGGGTTCTAGATTCCCGTTTAATATCGTCTGTGTTAAGATGTTGATGGTTCATCGATATAGGACTAACATTCCAATTAATGCTTTGAAAGCACTTTGACATTAGTTTTGCATCCCCGCATTAAATATGGTGTGCGTTAAGATGTTTATAGTTCTGACAATATCGCTATAGTCGAGTAACATTTTAATTAATGGTTCGGTTGGTTTCAATGATTCAAAAGTTTTTTCATGTTATCATAAATTATTATTAATATCAAAATATTAAACTATTAAAATTAATTAAATTATAATTTTATTTTAATTAATTATAAAATAATTAATATATTAGTTAAATATATATATTAATATTTCTTGTGTTAAAATAGTTATGGCGTAACATTCTAATTAATGGCTTGGTTGGTTTTAATGATTTAAAAGCTTTTTCATGTTATTATATTTATATTTATGTTAAGTACAATTATATAATATAAATCGATGTTAAAAGTTTATATCTAATTATTTATTATCAACATCAAAATACTAAACTATTAAAATTAACTAAATCTTTATTTTATTTTAAATTATTATTTTAATTAATTATAAAAATAATTAATATATAAGTTAAATATATATAATGAGTTCTACATCCCCTCATTTAATATTGGTTGTGTTAAGATGTTTATGGTTCTGACAACATCGCTATAGTCGAGTAACATTTTAATTAATCGTTTGATTGGTTTCAATGATTTAAAAACTTTTTCATGTTATTATATTTATATTTATATTAATACAATTATATAAATTAAATTGGAGTTAAAAATTTATATTTAGTTATTCGTAATCAATATTAAAATATTAATTATCTTAACTAAATTATTATTTTATTTTAAATTATTATAAAATTAATTAATATATAAGTTAAATATATATAATTTTAAAAAACATGCAATAATGTTCTTAATCATGGAGATTCTTCCCCGAACTTGTAAATTTACATTATATATGTTTTATGTTTTATGCTTTTATATTAAAAGATGAAGTTTCAATACCTTGGATCTCTAAATCCATATTTAGCTTTTCACATATACAAATATAATTATAAAATTATCATATAAAAAATAACATCATAATAAGGTAAATAACATATTGCATTGGAAAAAACAATACCTATCCACTTATATTATTAACATTTACTAAAATAATGCTTTTATTGGAAATATGGTAACTTTTCACACAGTTTAAATATAATATTATTTTATTTTCTAACTTAGTACTTAATGTTGTAAATTTACAAGTTGAAAGTTTTCCAAAAATCACTGGAAATTCTAGAAGCAATGAGATATAGAATATTGACCTTGGATCTTTGTGAGTTATTAGAATTTTCAAGTTGAACTAAATGAGACAACTCAACCAAGGTAAAAAATATAAGTTTGAAATATATTATTAATTTGCCTAAGGCATTAAAATTTTGTAGAGTTAAGTAACAATCTCTGGAGTGATGGAGGCGAACAAAAAACTAGGGTTACCGAGCTGTTGTAGGGGAAGCTATCCATGGAGGGGCGCAAAGGAGGGAGCCCCACTCCCTCCTTCAAACATGTCGTGACCAGCAGGGAAAAAAACCTATGGAATATGATAGAGGACCTTCAAAGGGTAGGAATAGGAATAGTGAAGAGGAACAAGATGGACAAAAGTCCAAGGAGAATAATATTATTAAAGAAAATGAGGAAGAAGACAAGGAACAGGGAACAACAAACAAAGCATACATGGGCCCATGTAAGCCCAAAGCTGTTGTAACTCCTAGAGTTACTTTAAATGAGCCTGCTCTGCAGGCGCACAGGGAACATATGCAAACCTATGCAATCATTTGTAAATTCATGGGTTTATGGCCCATTGAAAAAGCCTTACAAATGTGGATAAGATACCACTGGAAACCAAAAGGAAGCATTGACCTACACCTAGGATCAAAGGGTTTCTTTACTGTGGTTTTTGTAAACATCGAAGATAAGGATAGAGTTTTTGAAGGAGGGCCTTACTTCTTTGCTGCTGCAGGTCTCTATATGAGACCTTGGATCATGAATTTCGTCCAGAATAGACCTTTACTTCAGTCCCGATTTGGGTAAGGCTATATTCTCTTCCGCTTGATTATTGGAAAATAGAGTCCTTAACAACTATAGGAAATAAGTTGGGACGGTTTGTTAAAGCTTCTAAAGCCATTAGGAAGGGAAAGTATACTTCCTTTGCTAGAATATGTGTGGAGATGGATCTCTCTGGAGCTCTTCCAGATGGGGTAATCTTGGAAGTTTATGATGAAGAATGGGTTCAAACTGTAGATTACGAACATATTCCATTCAGATGTCGCAAATGTCATGAACATGGGCACTTATTCAGGAATTTCCCTCTCACTAAAATAGAGAATAAAAGTAAACCTAACACAATGAAAGACTCTGAAAGCTTTCACAAAGTGGCAAACAAAGGAAGAGGAAGCAAGAAGGGTTCAAAGACACAAAAATCTGAAGGACAACAAACCAGTCAAAACAAGGTGTAAGTCCTGGAAGAGGAAGAAGAAGTAATTATAGCAGACCAGACAAAAGGAGAAGGGTTAATGGAAGAAGGGAAAGAAGAAGGCAAGGAACAAACACCAGATAAGAATCCGCAGACGGAAATGATGGTGAGTGATGCAAAAACAGAAATGTATCATGAGATGACCCAAAGTGAGATGGAAACGGAGGACCAAGAACTTCAGGTGATTCTTGAGAAAGAGAATCTAGATCTGGAGGATTTCTTGATTCAATGAACCAAAGAAGGGATAGACTCTTTAATTTTAGAGGAGTTCAATAGAGTCCAACAACTAGATATATGGAAAACCAAAAACAAAGGTTCGAAGAGGCAAAGAAGCAAGGAAAGGAAAAGCAGTGAAGGGGTAAAAATGGTGAAACCCATACCTGGATTAGCACCCAGAAACCCAAGAAAAAAAAGAGGCAAGAAAAAGCAGAACGAGCTATTGATGGAATGTGGAAAGCTAATGATAGACTCAGGTAAGATGAAAGATCTAACTAGCTACTCATTTACCAATCTTTACTCATGAAGTTCACTTCTTGGAATATTAGAGGTCTTGGTAGTAAAAGAAAGCAGAGACTAATTAGTAACAGAATGAAACAAATAGCTCCAGATGTGATCTTCATCTAGGAAACTAAATGTTCCATTCAAAAAAATAAAAGAGATTCATATCAAGTGGCTCCATATTTATGAGTTTCTGGAAGTCAAAGCGGAGAATACAACAAGGGGTATACTCACCCTCTAGAATCCAAAGAAAATAGATATCTTAGATGCTGAGGCATCTCGAGAATATCTTTCTGTGGTCATCCAGCTTGTAGGCGATAAGGAAACCTACCTAATAAAAAATGTGTATGGACCCCAAAGACTGGAAGGAAAACTAAAATTTCTTGATTCTCTAGAGGAACTCAAAGACAGGCATTCAGGCATTCCATGGATACTGGGAGGGGATTTCAACATGATTAAATCACTTTCAAAGAAAAACGGTGGAACCAGAGTTCAAAGGAAAGACTCCCTAAAGTTTTAGTCTTTTACAGATATTATGAAGTTAGTGGATATTGTAACTAGTAATGGCATATTTACTTGGAACAACAAAAGAGGAGGAGAATCTCAGGTGGCTTCAAAATTAGACAGATTCAAGATATCTTAAGACCTTATGCTCAATGATAAGGAAATATCAGCAAGAATTCTACCCTTTGGAGGATCGTACCACTAGCCGATTCATCTAGAGATGCAAAGTATTGGTACTCCAAGGAATAGACCTTTTCGCTTTGAAAACATCTGGCTTTCACACCCAAATTTCACCAGTAACATTGCCAAATGGTGGTCAAAAGTTTTGAACATTCAGGGCACCAAAATGTTTCTTTTTCAAAAAAGACTAAAACACATCAAGCTCAGGCTCAAGGAATGGAACAGGAATGAACATGGCAATAATTTTGTAGCTAAAAAGCAGTAGAGGGTAAAATGCAGGAACTCAACCAAGCCCTTATCACAGATGGCTTTGATGAAACCAAGAATGATCAGGTCACCAAATGTAATCAAGAATGGGAGGATTTATGCAAACAAGAGGAAATATTTTGGAAATCAAGGGTTCAATGGCTCAAAGAGGGAGAAAGAAACACTAGATTCTTCCACAGATCCACTATGGCGAACAAAGTTCACAACAAAATTTTAGTGATCAAGGATGAGAGAGGCATGCTTCACAACTCTCATTCAGAGATAGAAAAAGCTCTTGTCAAGCACTTTCGAGGCATAGCCAAAGAAACTTGTTATGACAGAGAGAATCCCATCAGAAACTTCACAAGACACATTCCTATGCTGGTGTCCAGTGAGGACAATTTCAACCTCAACAAGCCAGTAACCAAAGATGAGGTCAACGAAGTGCTCAAAGAAATGCAAAATGGTAAAGCACCTGGACCAGATGATTTCAATGTCAATTTCTTCAAGGCCTGCTGGAGTATTGTTAAACAGGATATTCTGAATGTGGTTGAAGATTCCAGGATGAATAAAACTATTCTAAAAGCTCTGAACACTTCATTCATTGCCCTAATCCCCAAGTAGGAGGCTACTCAAACTCCTGACAAGTTTAGACCGATAGCTTTATGTAATGTGGTCTACAAGATAATATCAAAAGTGGTGGCCAATAAACTCAAACCTCTCCTTCCTTCCATGGTTTCTGTGGAACAATCTGGATATGTGGAAGGAAGGCAAATTCTTAACAATATCATTCAAGCACATGAGGTAGTTCATTCTCTGACTATCAACTGAAAGGTTGGGATGATCATACAATTGGACATTGCTAAGGCCTATAATAAACTAAACTTGAACTATATCAGGAAAATACTCATAGATTTTGGGTTTGATCACAACTAGGTGAGATGGGTCTTGGCCCTCGTCACCTCCTCCAGCTTCTCTATTCTGGTCAATGGCTCTCCTTCTGAAATTTTTCTTCCCTTTAGAGGCCTCAGACAGGGGGACCCACTCTCTCCCTTTCTCTTCATCCTCATGATGGAAGGACTGGGTCGGTCTATCAAACATGCTAAAGAAGTTGGTAAGATCAAAGGTCTCCAACTTTTTGATGGTGGACAGGCTTGGACACATCAATAGTTTGTGGACAAAACCATGTTGCAAGGAATCCCCACAGTCAAAGAAGCTTATGCATTCAAACAAATTCTAAATGAATTTGCCAAGGCTTCAGGTATGGAAGTTAATCTCTCCAAATCTAAGATTTTTTTCTTCAATACTAATATTGCCATTCAAAGGAACATTGCTAAAATTATAGGCTTTCAAAGATATTCTCTCCCCTCAAAATTTTTTGGGGTTCCTCTAACTGCTAAGCCTCTACACAAAAGCATCTGGGAGCCGGTGATCAATAAACTGCAAGATAAAATAAGGAAATGGACTGTGAGGTCCTTAAACCTGGCTGGCAAACTAATGCTCACAAAGGTTGTTCTACAATCAATCCCAGTTTTTATGCTTTCGGCTCTCCCAGCTCCTAAAGGAGTCTTGCAACTTTTCAGAAACATACAAAGAAAATTTCTTTGGGGCAAGGGGGGAAGATAAGAAAAAATGGGCCTTGGTAGCCTGGGAAAAAAATCTACAAACCCAGAAATCATGGAGGCCTAGGATTGGATGATCCTGAAATCTTAAGCAAAGCTCTAGGGGCTAAATTATGGTGGCAATGGCTAAAAGAACCAATGGCTCAATGGGCTACAATTTGGAAAGAAAAATATGCCAGTTCATGGCAAAGTGAGGATCATATAAGAATGGATGGAAATATTAAGGGATCACACATATGGAACAAGGCCTGGGACAATAGAGGTCTAGTCCAAGATAATGGCTTCTGGGAAATTAGAGAGGGAAACTTAGCTCTGTTTTGGGAGGACAGATGGCAACAGGAACCCATTCTTTTGAAAGAGGAATTGAAGGAACTTAAGGCAGAGGCAGATGCTAAAGGATTAACCAAAGTAAAGGATTTCTGGGATCAAACCAACAGCGTAGGAAAGTGGAGAACATGGAGGATATTTGATCTCAGGGATGACAACCCCTTAAAAGACAAAGCTGAAATGCTAATGCAAGAGTTAGATCGAAGGAAAATTCTAGTTTCAGAAGGGAATGACCAACTAAGATGGGGACATAACAATGAGGGCACCTTTAATCTTAAGGAGGCTAAAATCATTCTCCTTGGTTTGGCTTCCAAGGCTCCGGACAAAGCATGGCAAAGACTTTGGAGGCAACAAGGTTGGATGAAAATTAAACTCTTCATGTGGCTGGTGCAACACAGGAAGATTTTGACTTGGGACAATATTAGGAAAAGGGGTGTTTTGGGGCCTTCCAGGTGCCAGCTATGTGAAGTTCAGGAGGAAACAATGGAGCATCTTCTCAACAACTGCTCCTTTTCCTCCAAGTTGTGGGATTCTTTCGCCTCCATCTTCCAAAAGTCGGATAGGGACAAAGGATGCATCATCAACACCCTAAGCAAGTGGAGAAGCAATTTTTTGAATAATGAAGTCCTTAGCATTGCTTGGGCTCTAACGCCGGGCTTCATCATCTGGAACACCTGGAAAGAAAGGAATAACAGGATCTTCAAGGAGGAAAAAAAACCGCTCCTTTACCTTTTTGATCAGATCCTAAAACAACTTCAAGAGACAGTGGGTTCTATTGTCCGTAATCTCCCTGAGAATCCTCCCTCGGCTCCTGATTGGAGGATTCTTTGCCAGCTAGGATTACAAGGTTTGATTCCTCAGAGCCTGGTCGGGAAGATTCTCTTTAGAGACTCTAAGCTTGATTTTTGGCAACCTCCCCCCAAGGGTTTTTTGAAGTTCAATATTGATGGAGCCTCAAAGGGCAACCCGGACAGAGGGGGGTCATGGCGGTGTTTTAAGGGATGAAAAGGGGAACATCCTATTTATTTTCCATGGTCACCTTGGAAGAGCCACCAACAATTTGGCAGAAGTTCTGGCTATGGAACATTGTTTAGAATTCCTGCTTCAAGTTAATCGGCACAATGTGATTGTTGAAGCTGATTCTAAGTTAATCATTAACTCAACCAAGAGAATCAGCTGGGGTACGGCGCTGAAAAAGGTCTCAAAAAATTGGAGGCTCATTCAGATCTTTCAACGGATGGACAACCACCTTCTAGGTCTCCGTACAATAAATTTTAAACATGTTCGAAGATCAGCCAATAAGCTGGCGGATCTCCTGGCTAATCAAGGAGTGAATTGCGCAGAGGAAAATTTTGCTATAAAATGGCAAGAGCTACCTCAGCAAAGTCTCAAGGCGAAATGCCATGACTAGGCCGAGGAAGACTGATTTATGTTTAGGAACAGGACCATGGAGAGTAGCACAGATAACCCAGAAGCGATATGAGCAGAGGAATGTACATTATTGGTTTTACAACGAGTAGTGTGCTTTGGCGGTCTGATGTCCAGAGAAGCATGCTCATTCAGGGCTTCAGTGGTGGCAAAGCCGGTGGCTTTTTTCTAAGGGTTTCAGATAGGCAGACAGAGGCCTCTTCTCTCAATGTCACTGGTAGCACTGGTTTGACGTGCAGTTGGGAGCAGGGAGCCCTTGGCACCCCCGACATCCTTAACCTCTCGCCTCCTGACGAATTTTCTTATCCAAAGCGGTTTTGGGGTGATCGCAAGACCCGTGAACGGGAAGCGGTTTTACCTTTTTTGCAGCGATCCCATTCAATGTATAACATGTGGCAGTGGGACCGTTTGGAAAACTGCCTTGATCGCACGTTAAAAAGTGGCATGTGGGGTTGTGCGATTTTCATTTCCACCATTGGATTTGTTGATTGAGATCAACGTTCAGGATTTTTTGGGCTTTTTGTGGGCCCAGGGTACTATGTTCGGTTAGCCATTCCTGATCAGATGTTCATCTCTGCCGTTGGTTTAAGATGTGGATTAGACCATGTTTCTTTTGGCATTTTTAGTGAGTGCTATTGTGGAAAACTGATCGTTAAGCTTTTGTCTGCATGTTTTAGGTTGGTTTCCTTTCAGGTCTGTCGTTCACTTGTTTTGGGTTAAAAAGCTAGTACCATTAGTAGATAGCACCTTGGTTTTGTGTCCACTCTGTGCATGAGTGGTTGTAAATTATGTAAGTTATTTTTTGAATTAATGCTATAGAAGGTTTGTCTCTTGCACCAGCAAAAGAAAAAGAAGAAAAAATTGTGGAGTTGATAAATAGTGGGTTTTAGGTTCCCTTCTTCCTATTTGATGATGACGATGGTATCTAGATGGTCATAATTATTTATTTTCCTTTCATTATATTTCACTTCTTGGATCTTCTAATTTTTCTTCACCTCTTTTACCTTCAGACTTTTCTAAGAAATTTTGATGATCCAAAGAACTATTATATTGATACTAATAAATACATAATATTTAAATAACATTATATTTGTTATATGTTTTAATATTTTTACTAAGTCCATATATAAGTGTTAAATGTATATGTTAAATTTTACAAACATGTATGCCTACACTTCTCTCTTAACTGGGCTATACAGTGCCTCTCCTCATAATAAAAAATAAAATATATTGTAAACACAATTTCAAAACACATAGCTATTTTATTAAGATTTATTTAAATGAACCATTTAGATAGAATAACGATTAATATAAGTCATCAATCCCAATCATCATTTCTTCATAAATCATTAGCATTAACTATCAAAATGAATTTCTTTTATTGTAATTGGTCAATTCAAAATATTGTATCCTTTACTATTTAGCATAATAGTATGTGTGAAGACTTGATTCTTGTTGAAAATGGCAGCAAGAAATGATAAAAATAGAAGTGCTAAAAATAGCACTGTTATAAATAGCAGTTTAGGTAGTGCTGGACTAAGCAATAAGGAATGAAAAATAGATGTGCTAAAATAACATTTCTATTTTATGCTATTTTTAGCAGTTCGGGATAGATTCATATTTTAGTTATTCCCTGAACTAAAATAGTGAAGTAAAATTCGAATTTGATCTTAGCAGTTGTTTGTAAAATAATTAATTTATTCACCATGAGTTAATTAGTTGTAGAAAATCAAACATGAAGTCTATGTGGGGACATGCAACAGTTTCTCCATTAATTGAGGAATTTATCCATCAGTTAAAGGATAAGGATGAGTTGTAATTATGAGTTGTAATTAGTTGGCTCACTTAACTGAAGTCCAGTTAGATTAATTCAAACAGTTCGTTGAATTAATGTAAGTTCAGTTAGTTAATGCTTGCATGCTTGTAACTACTGCACTTCAGATAACTGAGTATAAGGATAAGGATGAGTTGTAATTAGTTGGCTCAGTTAACTAAAGTCCAGTTAGATTAATTCAAATAGTTCATTGAATTTATGTAAGTTCAGTTAGTTGATGCTTGCATGCTTGTAGCTACTGTACTTCAGATAACTAAGTATTCTCTCATAAATAACTCATGCATGTCAGTTCAGACAGAGACCTAGTTGAGATCAAAGGAGGGACAATGTACTATTAGTTAGATGGATTTTTCCTATAAAGGAAACTCATCTATGCAAAAGGATTTATCTCCTTCAAGATTGTGTAGTTACTACTGGGCCAAGTGAGTAGTGTGAGGTGGGAATTCACATGTGTGGAAGCACTGGACCCCAAGGAAAACTGCGCAAAGAAATATGAGGCTTGGAGGGAAGAGGAGAAGGTTTGTGAGAGGCCTTTGACTATCTATGAGCAGCAAAGGGATTATACTGAGTGTTGGTTGGCTTCCAAGCTAAGGCTTTGTGTAATTCTGTGACTATTTTCCATTTGTATGATAATACAGAGTTAGGGTTTTAGGCTGAGGCTTTCGCCGGGTTATTTCTTCTGTGTTATGTGTGATTGACTTCTCATTCTCAGTTATATGTGTTCTCTTGATCTTGCTCAATTCGATTAAGCTTCTGCAAGGTATTGTAGAAATAGATCTTGTATTGTGTTTTAGTATATTGCATAATCTGTTGATCTACAGTGGGAATTTCTACATGGTATTAGAGCAAAGGTGATCAAGGCAAAGAACAATATATAAGAAGGAGAAGTTCGAATTTTGTGGTTCCTGAATATAGAAATCGATTTATTATCACATCTTAATTTCACCTATGGCATTTAGTGGTTAAAGACTCGAGTATGCCCTTGATGGCAGCTCAAATTATATAGCCTAGAAGGATCGCATGGAGGCAGTATTAGATGATAACAGTCTAAAGGACTTTATTGATCAAGAAGTCCCCAAGCCGATTGATGCTACTCAACTGGCGAAATGGAAGAAATGTGTGGCTAGAGCAAGGAGAATCCTCCTGGAGGGAGTTTGAGACCACATTGTCTTGAGCCTCCATGGGAAGGAGACACCACTTTCAATGTGGAAAACATTGAAAGATCTATATCAGAACAATAACGATCAGAGGAAGATGGCACTGAAAGGAAAGCTTCATAAGATAAAGTGTGAAAAGGGTGACACGATCTCTACATATCTGAACAAGCTCACCACCTGCAGGGATGAGCTTGGAAGTGTAGGGATCACGACCGCTGATGATGACATGTTGAGTCTTGCACTCCTCAGTCTTCCTAAGAGTTGGCACAACTACCAATAATCAGTTAATGGAAGAGAAAAACTACCAAATTGGGAATGACTTTGGTCAAATCTGATGTAGCAGGAGATAAGAAGAAGCACCAGAGTTGGATCTTATTCATCCAAGGAGGATGAAGAAAATTGTGCCTTAGCGAGTAAGGAAAAGAAAGGGAAGGAGAAGGATTCTCATTCCAATTCGAGTTCTTCCCATGGTGGGAAGAAGTTTGACAAATCGAAAGTGCGATGCTTTCGTTGTCATGAGGTGGGCCATTTTGCTACAAATTGTCCACTGAGGAAATCCAAGAAGGGATCTGTGGAAGGACCAGAAGGTGAGGCAATCGCCTCACACTGCGTGTTGGATTTCACACTTTTCACATGCATGCTTTCATCCATGGTGGGAAGTGGTTAGTTTCTTGACATTGGAGCTTCTTTCCACATGATCGGCGGCAAGAGCTTTTTCAGTACCTTGGAGGAGAAGGATCTCCAGATGCAGATCATGATGGGTAATGATGAAAAGTATAGTGTCTCAGGTGTAGGCACAGTTGTTTTTCAAAGGGAGCATGGAGCTCGCATTACCTTGATCGATGTCAAGTATGTACCAGGACTGAAGAAAAACTTGGTGTCAATCGCGATGCTGGAAGACAGAGGCTATGATGTAGTCTTCAGTAAGGGAAAGGTTTTCCTTAGACACATAATCACTAAACAGGTGAAGCAGATCGGTTCACGAGTCAAGAACTTGTATGCTCTTGAGGTTCAAGATGCATGCAAAGCGTTGAGGAGCAAGGCAACTAATGGAGACTTGGTGGTTGAGAGGGAGAGTACATTACCTCTCAACATGCAGCCATAGGAGAAGCCTTAGATGATTATGGAGGAGCCACGATTGGTGAAGCAACTTTCGGAAGTTGTGGAGCATCCACAACTTGGGAAGCCAAGACGAGATAGAGTAGAGACATCTACTCATGTAGAGACCTCCAGTAGGGGGAAATTTTGAGCCAGGTGGGCAGAGGGATCACATGCATCGATACCTCCAGGTCAGAGGTGGGGCGATGTGGAGTGATAGTCCCAAGAAGGCTAGAATAGGGGTAGGATCATTGAGGTACCCAACCTCTTTGATTAGACCTTGCTACAGGAGCCCCGATGAGGAGTAGCAGGTTTGGCTAAGTGGGTAGAGATAGATGCGGATGGAGTAGCAGAGAGAGCTATAGTGCAGGAGTCCCATGACTATGTAGAGCTAGCAGGTTGCAGTAATGTGAGAGGCACATGAGTGTTGCACCAGTGCAGGGTGACACAGAGAGGTGTCCAACAATGCGAGATGCGTGGAGATGTTGCAGCAGCTTAGAGGCTAGAGAGGGAGCACTTGTCAGCATAAGAGAGAGCTTCAGTTGGGAGTTTTTTTTTTGTTTCTATAGTTGCTGGAGCGTCGACACTTGGAAGAAGCGTTGCATGTAGAACATTCCAAAGGTTCCAGATCAAGTTCGAGTTGAAGCCTTTCTTGTTGAGAGGGAGTGTTGAAAATGGCAACAAGAAATGCTAGAAATAGCACTTCTATAAATAGCAGTTCAGGTACTAGTGCTGGACTGAGCAACAAGGAATGAAAAATGGAAGTGCTAAAAATAGCATTGTTATTTTTAGCAGTTCGGGATAGATTCCTATTTTAGTTAGTCCCTGAACTAAAATAGTGAAGTAAATTTTGAATTTGATCTTAGCAGTTGTATGTAAAATAATTAATTAATTCACCATGAGTTTTTAGTTGTAGAAAATCAAACACGAAGTCTATGTGGGGACATGCAATAGTTTCTCCATTAACTAAGGAATTTATCCATCAGTTAAAGGATAAGGATGAGTTGTAATTATGAGTTGTAATTAGTTGGCTCAGTTAACTGAGTCAAGTCCAGTTACATTAATTCAAATAGTTTGTTGAATTAATGTAAGTTCAGTTAGTTAATGCTTGCATGCATGTAACTATTGCAATTCAGATAACTGAGTATTCTCTCATAAATAACTCATGCATGTTAGTTCATACAAAGACCTAGTTGAGATCAGAGGAGGGACAGTGTACTATCAGTTAGATGGATTTTTTCTATAAAGGAAACTCATCTATGCAGAAGGATTTATCTCCTTCAGGATTGTGTAGTTACTACTAGGCCAAGTGACCAGTGTGAGGTGGGAATTCACATGTGTGGAAGCACTGGACCCCAAGAAAAATTGAGCAAGGAAATAGGAGGCTTGGAGGGCAGAGGAGAAGGTTTGTGAGAGGCATTTGACTATCTATGAGAAGCAGAGGGATTATACTGAGAGCTGGTTGGCTTCCAAGCTAAGGCTTTGTGTAATTCTGTGACTATTTTCCACTTGTATGATAATACAGAGTTGGGGTTTTAGGCTGAGGCTTTCCCCGGTTTATTTCTTTTGTGTTATGTGTGATTGACTTCTCATTCTCAGTTATATATGTTCTCTTGATATTGCTCAATTAGATTAAGCTTCCGCAAAGTGTTGTAGAAGTAGATCTTGTATTGTGTTTTAGTATATTGCATAATATGTTGATCTACAGTGTGAATTTCAACAATTCTAAGTATCACAATCAACATCCTCTATTCTCATTGTTAAATCCAAAAAATATTATCCTTCGACATTCAGTGAATTTGAGTTACTGACTTCCAAAAATATGACTTTAGTTGTCATATAATGTTGGGGTGGAGCTTCCTCCTATTACATACCTCCTAGCTTCCAAAGAGATTTACATATATCATTTTGTATCATTGTTAGGTATCCATTATATCCAAACTTTTACATTAAATCGTTTTTATCTCCTTCTAATTTTTTTCTTCAAGGATCTTCTTTGTAATGTTTATAAATATCTTTAACATTGGAGATTTACTATTTCATTACGTTTATCCCAATGAGAATGCATCTATATATATTTGAAAAAGGAAATTTAAGCATACTTTAAATGAAAATGCACTCATCTCTTCCAATAAAAGGAAACACGGTTTGGTTTTGGACAAGCTATGAAATAAAATTGAAATAAAATTGGCAACCTAGAACACTCTTTTTTTACAAGAACAATTGATATTTTTGTTAACATTAGGCTGCATAAAAGAATAGAAGATAAGTACAAAATCCATTATATGTCTTTGTAAAAAATAGTTGTAATATCCTACCTTCTCTATGCAAAGACAAGAATAAAAAGGTAAGGATTGTCTCAAAGCTACTACATTTATACTATCTTACAGAACAATCGTTAAGGATAATTGCTTCACAGAACATGAAAACAAAGATCTAAGTTACAATTTTAATCCATATTAATCCCCTATTGATCTATTTTATACACATTTTGTTGCTATTGGTTCTATCCATCTTGGATATGTTCTTTATTTACAGCTCATGAAGAATTTAATGTAGGATATTTCAATCAATCAAAATTTTTTAGGTGTCTCCATACTTGGTATACACAATTGTTTACTACAACGTATTTAAAGGCCTCCAAAGGTCTAGCCACTCTAATTTTGACCTTGACCTTGTTTTTTCCTAGAATCCATCCCTTTGAAGACATAAGGCTCTAATCCACTTCTATTTATTACAAAATTATTTCTTGTCCAGATAATAAACAACTCTTTTTAGTCTAACTGCTGGAATATGCTCCCAAGAATTTCTTTCCCTTTTAGAAGGAAAATGACTTTTTCATAGAAAACAAGAGTTTCCATACATTGCTAATAATATCAATAAACTAATTTACATTGTCTTAGAAGTATGGAATGTGGCTATGACTTTAAACAAGCTATTTGTTACAATTATTTCTCTCATTGAATATTTACAAAAGGACCTAGAATGATGATTTTTTTTATAAAGAAACAATAACTATATTCATCATAAAACTATAATATATGAATGAAGGACAAAGGAAAGAACACAATCTTCCATCAAAAGGGAGTATCAAGCCATTAAATGTTTTTTGGAAGGAATGAATGAAAACACTACATTAATTAATTGCTAAAAGTGATAATATAAAGAAAAGATGAAGTGATTTTTCCTTTAAGTTAATTGAGGTAATAAAAGAATTGGATGGACATAATCATATCATGGATGTGATTCTATTAAATAGAGAGTAAAGTTAGGAAGATGTTGATGTGATGTGAACCACATAAGAAAAGAGTTTCAAGTAACTTGTTAATTTCCCTAAGGAACAAAATGGTAAATCATAATTCATTTCATTGGTAAGAATGAAGACCAGTTGGATGAAGTGCATCAAGTTGATTACAATTTAAAATAAATTTAAGATGAGTTATTGAAAGCAAGAGTGAAGAAATATGTTAACATGGAACCATTATGAGGCTTCATTGTCCAATGGACCAAAGAAACTTTGAAGAAGGTAATTGATTCTACTTCTAGAATACACCTAAAATTTAAGAGGAGGAGATTCAATAGAATGAATGACATCTTCTGTTATTGTAAGTTTCTTGTCTATATTTTGTTTCCACATACTTATTCTCACTTAGAATTCATGTAGCATTTTGGTTGTGGAGTTTTCCAAGAAATATGGTTGATTTATAATTGTTGTTTCTTTTCTATTACAAATATTTACTTTCAATATATGGTTCGTGAGAGTGCAATTCCTATCCTTAAATGGTTGATTTACATTTATTTAATATTATAAACTCTACTAAAACAATTTCATATTTTTTGAAGTTCCTTAGAGAACTATTTAAGAGTTATATCTAGTGTGATCATTTAACATTGAGTATTAAGCCTAAAATTGCAAGGATATATCTCTCTTCATCCCAATGATTTTTATTTGAAATATATTTAAAGCTCTCTCAACATGTGTGTAGTGATTCCTTTCTCTACTCTAAATGCTTGATATTTTTACTTATAGCTATGCTCAAAGATCCACCAATTTTTTGATACCACGCACTTGGTGATTAATTTAACTCATACAAGGACCTTTTCATCCTACATACCAAATCTTTCTTCCATTTAATGGAAAAAATTTGTTTGCTTCATGTATATTTCTTATTCCAAATATCCATGCAGGAAATATTTGTTCACATACAAGTAAAAGAAATCTAATAGAAGTTAAACCTTTTTAAGGGTTACATTTTTAATGTTTGTCTTTCATTACCAATGTTGTATTGAATATGTATTACATTACACAATTTGATCATAAGAGGAATTATTGGAATTCGATTGAGCTTTTGTAATACGAATCTTGGGGGCCAAGGTCTGAGAACATTGAGAAGGAAGATGAAAACGTAGAAAACCCACAAAGAACATTTCTATTAAAATAACAGAAACTATTATAACTACCTTCTGTGGACGAATCTATCCTTTTATAAAGTGAGGTCATTATTTATATTCTCCTTGAGTCACAATACCATGGGTGGATACCATGAGTAAATATCATTGGTAAATACCATGGGTGGATGCCACTTACCATTTGGATCACTTTGAATTTTTTCCTCTAGGTCCTACATAAATATAATACAAGATAATATTGGCTCATCTATAATTTCTTGAAAAGTATTCAAGGTAAGTGTACTTTTTCAAAAAAAAATATCTTAGTATTTTTTTAGCATGAATATAGTGGTTTGATTAAATTATTTATTATTACGTTGTATCCAAAATAATTAATAAAACAATTATGTTAGAGTTAAAATACATATTTTATTATAGCATTGATGATGATGTAATTAAAGGACTTATTGAAAAAATTGGAAATGATTGTCATTGCAAAATAGAAAAAAAAAATATTCTAGTTTCAACCACATGTGAAAATTTCTTTTGAATTGTGTTTCAAGAGTAAATTTCTTAACATTACAATTTCGATGACATCATTGAAGCAGACCACACCAAGAATTTTAAGTTAGGTTTAGAAATGTCGCTAAGGAAATTTTTTTGTTTATATGGACTATTTTATATTGTAAATCATAAAAGGGAAATAAGGTTATTGACAATCCAGAAAATGTTGTACACACTAAATCATTGAAAATGGTTTGGGAAATGCACACCCAATTTGATGAAACTAATACTATGATAGTACATTTTTCATGGAGAGAGTAAAAGAAAATCTCAAATAAAATGGGTTTCTTGCTACTCCATTCAATGGAACAAACTAAGATGATTGGTTGATCAATGTGCCATGGACAATGTTGAATAAATTGAATAAGGAAACAAATGTGAGAGCTACTTTGAAGGATTTTAAATCTTAATTAATAGTACCATAATATCTCAAGTGTCTATTTCATGCATAAATTCATACATACTATTAAATATGTGAATTCTTGATCATTAATGTATGATGTAATGAATTGTTATTGTATTTTTTAGCCTTTATTAATTCAAGTTGACTTGTATTTCATGATATGAATACATTGGTAGAAATTTTTTTTTTTTTTTTTTATTGTTATAAAAGTATTGTGCTATTGAGAATTAATGATTTAAATGGTTTTTTCATGTTTTCATATCAAAAATTCTTATTTTATAGAAATTTTAAAAATGAATCAAGTTATATGTAGAAACTAATAGATATTTTGTTTGGTTGCTTGATTTGGACCATTCTAATTAATATTTTAGCTGTGATTTATCTTGTCATTAGACCACTTAAGATTTAGTGATTTGAATAATGTTTCACTATGTTCTTATAACTTCTTTTTCTCCATAAAAGTTGAAAAACTATATTGGATTGTATGTAGCATGAACAATAGAACTAGATCTTGCACCAAAATAAGCAAAGGGATATACTCAAAAAAATAGTATATAGTTAATTAGTATGTTTCAAATTTTAAGTGTTTTAGGTTTTACATGGAAATTAACATATAATTAATTGTAATTATATTTGTAAATTGTGATTAAACAAATAATTCTAAAGGTAAATAAATATAGTCATTAAATATTTACGTGTTCCATAAAAATTGAATAAATGTATTAAATGGTATGTATTAAAGAAATTATATATATATTGCTAGATTTTTTAGCATTGTAAAATAAAATAAATCTATTGCGTGCTAAATTTGTTTAGCCATAAAATGTGGTTTTGTTTATTCAAGAAGAAAAACTAGCATGTGTTAGATTTCTTTTGCCTTGTAAATGTATTACAAATATAATGATAAAATAAATGATAGTATTTAAAATTTATATTTTCTGTACTAATTAAAAAAAATACAAACAATTTCTTAATTTTATTTTTAGAAATAACAAACTATAAAGCCAAAGAAAACTCAAAGGAAGCATCTATGTTAAGGAAATATTCCACCAAAATCTTATTTAAAGGTTATTAAATTTTTAAAATTAGTTTATGCTTTGCTACTAATGGTTAGCATTAAATGAATAAATGAATGTTGATTAACGAAGTTTGAGGTATGATTTTCTTATAGTGAACTTTCGTATGGTCTGAAATTCCTTGTTATTGTGCAAATTGCGATATTGTAGAGATGATTTCATAAAAACTTTTAACTTGTCATTTTTTTATTTCATTTCAAATTGTCAAATATATTTGGGACAAATGTTTTGAGATTCTAAGGACTATGGTGCAAATGAGATTCTAAAGGCGTTGTATTTTATAGATTTTATTAATTTAAGTTGATTTGTATTTTACGATATCAATACATTAGTACCATTTTTTTCCTTTTCCTAATGAGGTATTTTGTTAGAGACAATTATTGATTTAAATGGTTGTTTAATATGTTTATAGAAAAAAAAAATCTTAGTTTATAAAGTTTTAAAAAATGGTTTAGTCTGTATGTTGAAATTATTAGATAAGTCTATTTGGTTGATTTGGACCATTGCAATTATTTTTTAAATTGTCATTTACCTTGCTATTATATCTCTCAAAAAATTTTGATTTGAGGAATTGTTCGTTGGATTCTTATAACTTCTCTTTTTCTATAAAAGATGTAAATCTATATTAGTGTAGGGACCCATATATATATATATATATAATCAAAATAAAAATACAACCAGAAGAGAATAGCATCTGGAATTCAAATTTATTAAGCATTGATTAACACATCCTTGAAAATTCACTTCATTGAACGTATCATCTAATTTACATATATTTAACTAAAAACCATAAAGAATTCATACAAAATAATATTATAACAACATAGGTACCGTTCACTAGAAAACGAGATTCAAACTTGACTTGCCGCTACTTGTCTTCCTTTGTTTTCATTTGCCTCCGAGTGTGAATGTCGACGTGCTTGATCCGAATGCAGTGACCCACCGGTTGACCTCCCAGCCTACTGCTTGGGTACTCTTATTCCCCGCAGACCCTCGAGCTGTAATGGGGTTGTACAATGGAGAAATGTATTAGCTAGTAGAGGGGAACACTCTTTGGCTCAAGAATCCCCTCTCTAAAGTCCTCTACCTCACCAAACTTACTATAGCTAGTAGTCACTACTCTGACATAGTCTCGTCTATCCAATAATAGGGTTAAAAAAAATTCCTTTCTCCCATGGCCTGCCCCTTCTTTTATAGGAGTCCTCATAGGTGACACTTGGCATTTCATGCATAATTAATTATTTTTGTAATTCAATAGTTTGATTATTCACCCACCTATGTGTCACTCTCTCATCAAGGGTCTCCAAAAGTATTAGTTTTAAATTAAAATTCAAGTAAATAATTTTGGATACTCTTGATGAGAGAGTGACACATGGGTGGGTGAATAATCAAACTATTGAATTATAAAAATAATTAATTATGCATGAAATACGAAGTGTCACCTCAACAAGTTTGTTATTTCTTCTCCTAGTTGTCTCTTGATCCCCCTTTTTACTCAATTTGTGTTCATTACTAAATTCAATTGATATGTCAAGATTTGATCCCCTATCTACTCCCTAATTTAACTCAAGTTATCTCTTAGATGGATATTCTTATGTTGGTTGTTGCCACATGGAAGTTCTCTAAATTTTCTCTAAGATTTAATTTATTAATCTTATTTTAATTCACCATCCTCTTCTCTTAATTAGGTTTAACTATTTTAGGATTGATATTTATCCTTACATTTATGTCCCTCTTTCCCTTTTTTACCTAATTGAACTACATTATCTACCTAATATTTTCCAACATGGGGAGGGTAGAGTTTTTAAGGTAAAATATTTTATTTCTTCCTACGATCCTCTTAACCGATGTTTTATTCTTGATTTAATTACCTCGGTTTCTAACATCATTTGCCCTTGATGTGAATTTACCCGGTTTTCATATCTTGATTATATTTATTAATTTATTTATTTTTAATGATTCCAAGGGTGCCAAGTTTGGTCGTTCCCTTCAAGAAATTCCTTTAAAGTTCCAAGGGTGTCACACCTAATAGTTTATTTGTGATGCCAAGGGTGCCAAGTTGGTCGTGCCCTTCAAGAAATTCCCTTGGAGTTCCAGGGGCGCCATGCCACTTGCCATTCAAGCATTCAATGGCTATGAGGGGAAAGTATAGGTGCAATGACAAAGACCAATATCATCTCTTATGTTTCCTGCTATAGTGAGACTAATGGTTTTGGGGATCAAATAATCTACTTTGATGTGCGCCCCCTTGTAAAATCCTCATGTACGACCCAACTTTGGGACCTGCCCTCACCATCATGATCTTGAAGGCAAAGGTGTTTCAACCTTTCCATCCCAAGTCACAGTGGGAGTGCTAGTGGGTGAGATCAAGGACACTGCCCCACCCCTTCCATGTAGTTCCATCCAATTGTACAACACCATCACCCATATGTGAGTCATTCTGCCAAGCAACTAATATGTGCCTGCAATCACTAACATATCATTAGAATATAGATAAACATATATAGCAAGTTTCAAAATTGACTTAGAATTTCAAAGATAAAATAATATAAATTTTCATCAAACTAGGTTTCGTGAACTCGTCATATGTGAGTGGCTCTGATGGTTTCCTGCCATACTCAATAATAATCAGTAACAAAGTTACTAAGTGTGAGTCACTGTCATAATAGCATCATTAACATCACCTAGTCATTCACATCATTGTTCATTGTGAACCAGAACTAATGCAAGTAGGTAACATAGGGGACACATCCATCATGGTTATCATCATCATAACATCAATGGAAACATATCTATCCATTAAAGCTATCATCATCATGATATCAATAGAGAGAATGCATATCATTTACTGCTATCATCATCATAAATTCAATAGAGAATAACATAACCATTTATGCTACAATCATCATAGTATCGATAGAGAAAATGCATAACCATTAATGCTACAATCATCATAATACCAATAGAGAACATGCATAACCATTAATGCTACAATCATCATAATACCAATAGATACATACATAACCATTAATGCTATCTTCATCATAATATCAATGGAGAACATACATAAACATCACAACCACTAATATCACAACCATTAATAATATAGTCATGTGTCCGGATCCTCATCCTGAGGTCCTCAAATAATAAAGTTTGGGTCTTAGGGATAAATAAATGTTAATGTCATATCATTGTCAGTTGACTAGAGCGGGGCACTACAATTAGGTTTTGTGTAGCACAAACAACAGAAGCACATCTTGCACTAAAATAGGCACCAAAAGCGACAAAGATATACTCTAGAAAGTAATATATAATTAATTAGTTTGTTTGAAATTTAAAAGGCATACTAGGCTTTATGTAGAAACTAACATATAATTAGCTTTTTACTTTCATTTTACCGTTGTAATTATATATTTCAATTGTGATTAAAGAAATAATTCTAAGTCTGGAAAACGACCATTTAAATGGTAGGACAATATATTCATGTAGTACATACTTGTTCCATTCAAATTGAAAAAATGTATTAGGTTGTATGTATAAAGTAGACATTTTGTCAATTTGTTCACTGGAATTGGTCCACAATAAATGTTTTTTTATTTGCATTTAATTTGATGTAAAATTATCTTTGTTACAAATTTAAAAAAACTCATAATATATATTACCATAAATTTTTAAATGTTATGAAGTGTTATTTTATTTATATTATTAAGTAATGAAGTGGAGATATGTTAGTCATATATGTGATTGTAGTCGATATGTTGATGGGCATTAATTTAAGTCTGATTATGGTTGACCTTTCCAATGGATGGATTATTCTTCTAGTCATACACTAGAAATTGACCATGTTATCATATTCAAAGAGAACCGGATTGGCAGTTTGGTGATAAGTTGATTTTTTTAGGCATTCTAAGACGAGAGTGTTAAAGTATTGCTTAAAAATTATGAAGTTGTCATATGGACATTATATGTTACTAACAAGTACATTTTAAAAGTACTTTAAAAATCAAATGTCGATATAAGGGACTTTAAATTTATATGGGATAGGCCTCATTGCCATTTGCAAAGAAATGTGAAAGCAGGGAGAACAATATAATTCTATGAGAAAATACTAAGTAATGTTTGATCCAAATATAGAGATAAATACAAAGAATCAAATGTGTTGCTAATAGATACATCAAAGCATCATTCTCAATTTGTTGGTCATTGGTCAAAACACATATTAATAAAATCCTATATATGACAAGATCACCATAGTTGACTTATGCATGTTTTATTTCCATTTCTTAAGACACTTCATCATATCAAAGAGGAATGTGAGTACATTTGAATGTTCAATATAACATGTACTTCATTTCAATGGAAGAATACAATTTTGTTAATAAGTTTTATCACTAGAGCATTCCAATTTTCAATGCAACTTGGATATTCTTATTTGTGAATCAATGTGTATGTTTTTTTTTCGAAATATATGGGAATCAAATTTTAAATTAATATACAATTTTGTTATTGTTTATAATCATTTTACATTGAATTTGATGCTCTAAGGGCTTATTTTTATGATGTGTGTGTTTATTTTAATTGGCTTTATTAAATCAATTATTTGTTATATGATCCGTTAAGACAATTTTTTCTTTATTAATTTCTGTTTAGTTATATTTATTAGTTCTCATATAAATGTTCAATGTAAATTTTGAAATAGTGCTCAATGTAAATAAAGGTACAAGTCTTCCTAAAGTGTTTATAGACAATTTTGTTGATAAATGTTTTATGCCTATTTAAATTCCAATTTGATTTTTGACTTTTAATTTCCTATAAAATTTATCAATATGACTGTATAAATGTGATATATAATTTTTAAAATCAAACTGCATTGTGAATAAATTTTCATTTCTTAAAAAAGACATAATTAATTGATAATGACTTCTAAGCTAACTGGAGAACTAAGGTTTCATTGAACATGTATAATAGATGACTTAGGTTTTTGAACTTTTTGAATTGTAACAAATTTCATTTTTTTTGTCCATTGATAACATTTATTAGATTTGTATTTTAAATAAAATAAAATCATACACTATGAGCTAATAAGGCACAAAGTTATTCTATCAACTTTTACTTATTTATATTGAATAAAATGAGTGCATTAATGTAATATATAATAGCCATAAACTATAAATCATTTCTTCCCCACATATATATATATATATATAATTATATAATAAGTGTTAAGTGGACCATTTAGACCCATGGGTAATGGAAAACAAATCACTCACTTCAAACTCTTTAAATTTTTAGGAATTCAATTTTCAATCCATAATTAATTTCTAACTTAGATGTGTGCTCCTAAATAAATTATTTGTGTGTGCAATAATCTCATATGAGTCAATAAATCGGGTTTCCATTTGTTGACCTTCATTTTCCTACCATGCATTTTTATAAGAATGTATAAATGTGACGTTGTTTTGAAATCAAACTCCATGCAAAACCAAATATTTCTCATAATAAAACCTGAAATAACTCATGATAATTAATGTTAAGTGGACTATCATGTTTATTCAAGAGACGGGCCATAAAAGGATGTCTTTAAATACTTTGCATGACATGGACATTTTATTATCCCATCCACATTAAGAAATTCCAAAGTACAATTCCTAAATAAACTATTTATAATAAAAAACATATGATAGAAGACAACACATTAATTTATTTATTAAATTTTATTTAGTTATATGTATTGATAAAATTTTATAAATGCATTGCACTTTTCAAATTATTTAAAACCTTAATGCAACTAAAAGATATCATTTTACAAAAATCCATAATGTTTTTTAACTATGTATTACTAAATCAAACACTTATATATACAATCATCTCATATAAGTCAATAAATAAGTCATTTATTCACTTTTATATGCCCATCATGTTGTTTGATATCATTGCAAAAAATGACATTTTTGTTTTTGAAATAAAATTCCATATATAAAGAAATGTGTTTTCTAATAAAACATGGAATAATTAATTGATAATAAGTATTAAGTGGACATTTCAGACTCATTAAAGAGATGACACATAAATGAATTTCGTTAATTTTTTTCACCATAATATGGTATTTAATTTCCCCATCCATATTGAAATTTTGTAAATTTCAATTTTTAAAAACATTATTTATAGTTTATATAATCTCATAGAAGTCAACAAGACATGAAGTTATTTATTGAATTCTATTTAGTTTTTTTCCCCAAGGAAAAAATCATAATTTTCATTACATTAATATTGAAAATTACATGTTGTATCAACTACATAAAGTATTATGCATGTATCAGAGATGGACTGAGCCATCTGTCTCAGTATAGCAATGCAAATTCATCCATAATTTACAAAAATAAAAAATAAAAATATACACATGTATGAGCAGTGTATAGATCTATCTGATGCATGAAATAAACTGTGAAAATTGTATTTGTCAATGATCAAAATGATTGATCAGTCAACGCTGCTACCCCTGTATGCTCGATGAACGGCCTGTGGTAATAGAATTCTATTTAGTTATATACTTGCATAGTATATATTTATAAATATAATGTATTATTGAAATATAGATCTCAATGTTAGTAAATGTACAAATTTTACAAAATAAATAATTTAAATTAATTGATAATGCATTTTAAATGGTCTATTTTGATATTTAATCCACAATATTTTCTAACTATGTATTCTTAAATCAATAACTTGTATTTGCAATAATATCATATAATTCAATAAGTCAAAATCCATTTATTGACTTGTATTTCCCTCACATGTGGTTTAATGAGTCTATAAATGTGACATTGTTGTTTCTTGAAATAAAACTCCATGTACAACAAAATTATTTTCCTAATAGAATGATTCAATGATAATGAGTGTTTAGTGGACTTCCTAGGCTTATTTGAGACAAAGGTCAAAAATGGACGTCTATAGACTTTTTGTACCATTATTATGACATTTTTTTTACAAATTTCAGTTAATTGATAATTAATCATAAATGGTTTTAAAAAAAATTATAATTATTTGATAATTATTTCTAAGTTGTCTAAGTGGTTTGAACATCCTCTTGGTGCTTCCTAAAAGTACCATTGGGGCCTAGAAATTTTAGGATCAAAATATATTTTACTTAGTCATTTTTTGTAGACTAGTTTCAATGCAAAATTTGCAAGGGAAGCACTTGCTGCCAAATCTTACATTGAGATACTTGAAGCACCATCATGCAAATAGGAGAAGCCATAAAATCTAGGCTTGCCAGCCTACCAGCTTGTACTCAATGATGATGGTACTCAATGGCCGGTACTCAATACAGGAGAGTCAATCCACTCTATGTTGGGTATACATGCTTTTAGTCAATGCCCCTTTTCAATCCAGATGTGTTCCATGCATTAGACAACTCCCCACTGGGTCATGAGAAACTTTGGGGTGAGAGTAACTACACACAAAAATAAGACATCAAGGAATATGGTCTACCATTACCATAATATATTTCTATGATGTTAGATATACTAATGTGATTTAATTGATTCCTACTAAGAGATGCTTTAACACCCCTACATGTTTTGATACTTTTGTAGCTAACAGTCCCATGTTTGACCTATTCATTGTCACTAATTGGTTTGACATTACTATAAATATTTTTAACTTATCTTAAGTTAACATGGTGTTTGCATCAAGAGGTGATATATAGCCCAATATTGTAGGATGCCATGTAAAAATTTACACCTGTAAATTTGATTGTTTACTAGAATATGGAGAGGTGCCTGTTAGATGTTTGGGTCATAGACTAGCTCAGATAATTTTGAGTTAGTCATTTGATGTGTTTAAAAATGATGGTTTAAAATCGCATGGTATTACATATCCCATGGTATTTGTTATGATGAGGCTATTAAAGACTTGATGAAATCCACTTTGGAATGTAAGAGTATAAACATAGATCTAGGTTAACTGTGGAATTGATCACTATTGGTGCTTGGTAGATTTGGATATAAGATATATCTATGCTAGTTTACAAAATAATTAATGTTGATGAAGTCCATGTGTTGGTTCTTATTGTTAAAAGAATAAATGTAAACATAATATTAGTCTTATGTAATATTTTCTCTTTTTTATATATAAAATTTTATTAACCTCCTAAATTATATAATGAAATATGATACAAAATGCAAATAAAATTACCAATAATACCTAAAATTAAAGTTTTTATGGCAATAGATATAGTAGTATAATTCTATCATTAAATTAATCTTATCGACACTTTATAATTGTGCCAACCTTCTACTGGAATAGTAACTCAACACAACCTATGCAATATTTACTGTATCAAATTATAATTAGTTTTTTTATTAATATTAATATTTAGAATATACTTGTCATCAAATAATATTAGTCAAATTTTTAATAGGAACCATAAATAATATTACCAGAAAAAATGTGATATTAAGACATCAACGATTTCCTTATATAAATTAGTTTTATATAGTTTATCATGATACTTTTATTACAAAAATGATGAATAGATACATTCAAAATAGTGAATTAACAAATTTTCAAAATTAATCTGGTTAAAGTTCAAAATTATACATCCATTGAATAATTCCAAATTTAATGAAATCTACTTCTTGTTGAATTCCTTATAATACATTTTCTCCAATTTTAATGAAATATGGGTTCTTTTATTCTTCCTCTATACGATGAACATTGAAATAAACTTCTAATTGTTGCAACTAGTTATTTATCTTCAGATCTTGATCTCACCTTGATACAACTTGATATTAGCCTTTACTTCCATTTTGAATGGGGACTGTGAATGGTTAAAGGTAATCGAACTAAGTTGATATTTTCAAAATTTTCCTTTATCTCCTTTGTTTCTTCCAAATCTCCTAATATGCCCTCTAATCATACGAATGTGTTAGAACCCCCATCTTCTCTAAATAGGCCAAGATTATTATTCAAGGCCACAATGAGGAAATTAACTTTATGACTTATATTTGCAACTTGTGGTTATAGATGTGAAGTCCTTTACTCTACAGGATCTAGATGGTTATTGACAAATTCATTAGCCATAATTGGTGACTTATTACTTTTCGCCTAGCGAATCTAGATCCCTTTCAAATATCCACAATATTTCTAAAGAAACTTGTTATTATACCAATCTGATCCATTAACATTCATGGATATTCCACTCGACAATTTGTCACTACATATCTACTAAACTAAATTAGAAAATAAAGAATGTATGCTATGAGGGTTTATTTCACCTCGTATTTCTAGATCTATTGATTACCATTTATTTTGTATGCATGTAAATTACAATGATCTAGAAAATAGAGGATTAAAAAATAAAAACTCAAAAACTGTAATTGGCAAACCATATATCCTGGGATGATGCCTCTATGATCTCTTTCTTTGTATAGAAATTAATTACAAGTACAAAAATTTGGGATACTACAGTACACAAATCCTATCTATGTGCTCTCTACATATCCCTCTTGGCTAATATTATCATTTATGAAACAAGAAATCCCTCAAAAAGAATGCAACTTCTTTACCTCCCAATGGCCTGATTATAACATATCTCATTAGCCTACTAGTGGCTAGGTTTGTCTCCAACTCTTAACAAGAATTGAAGTATTAACTCTTCTATAATATTATTCATCATGATCACATGGATAACCCATTTTCAATGAGTTATATGGGATGACATGGAATCCTCTTGAATTATGGTAGTTAAAACAGGAATCTCAACTTTTGAGTGGCATAACTTTTGCATACATACTTTAATTGAGGTGACTCTTGGACTCTTGGAAAGGTATCTATTTGTATAATATGAAAATTAAGGTGTCACACTAAAGAAAAATAAATTTACCTCCAAAAAAACTCATTTGATTCCTTAAAAAATCTCCTAGAATATTTCAAACCCTATAATGTTAAACTGGACCACATTGGTAAAAATGGTCATGTGAGATGATAAATTAAATTTTATCCTCCAATATAATCAATATGAATGAAAAATGATATAGTGATCAACTCCATATATTTCTATATCCTCGTTTCTTGCCCCCTCCCCCTCTCTCCCTCATGTACCTCCACCTCTAGCCCTCTCCAACTCTCTCCCCCCTCCCTCTCACTCCCTTTCTCTTTCTCCCTATCCCTCACTGGGCACCCTCCCTCATTGTTTTTACTTCTTAACTTATATTATTTTCTTCATTATTTTATTATTGTGTTCTTTTCATTAAGAGAATTACCAATATGCACAATAAAAGAGAAGTGACACAGTATGTAGGCTTATTAGCCATGGCCAAAACTTCTCAACTTTTGAGAGGAAAACCTATCAAAATTCTTCTTCTACATCTTCAATTGACAAGTGCCAAGACCATGACACAGAGCTTTGAATCTAGTGTCCTCCAAAGAACCTTGTCACTAAACTTGATGATTTACCTCTTCCCTTCCTCGACTTTATTCTTGATCTCAAACTTCTCTCCTTGACTCCTTCTAGAGAAACTAGGTCTTTATCCTTCACACCTCAACTCCTTCTCAAGAAACTTAGTCTCTATAATTCACACTACTTCTAGTTGACTTCCTCTATAGAATCTTGGTCTCTAGATCTCTATATTGGTTACCCAAAATAATCCTCCCTCGCTTCCCCAGAAGAAACCTTCTCTGTTGCCTAGAAGAGTCCTCCTTTACTGCCCTAAAAGAAACCTTCTTCGCTGCCTAGAAGAATCCTCCTTTGCTACCCCAGAAGAAACCTTCTTTGATGCCTAGAAGAATCCTCCTTCACTGCCCCATAAGGAACCCTCTTTTCTACCCAGAAGAATCCTCTTTCACTATGTGCAGAAGAATCCTTTCCTCCACTTGCCTAGAAGAAACACCATATCACTTCTTTTCACTTCTTCTCGACCTCTTCTTTGCACTTCTTCTTGATGGAATGCAAGTCGTGTTTATTTATTTAAGTGAGGCCAAGTGTGGATTATATATACACCTTTCCTCATGTCCTTTAGGCTGACATGATCACTTGTGGTTGGCTTGACTTCTTCTAGCAGTTTATTCAATCATTGTTGACTGCCTTGAAGAGGATAAGTTACAAAGTCTTGGAGGATACTTTTCACAGATAAATTTGACATTCTACAAAGTGTAACATGACTTCATTACATGACAATGACTCTATCATTATATCACTAGATGACAAATAAATCCTAAAGACTCTCAATGGGAGACTTGACTCAAAAATAAAATATGTTTCTCATGAAACCCATGAAGCAAGTCAATACAACAATTTTATTTTTCTTCCTTGCATCTTATTACATAAAATCATAATTGCATGTCATTATGAAGATCAAACATATTTACACTTTGAAACATCTTGCTATATCCCTTTCCCACTCCCTCCCTATCACCCTCCTTTCCTCCCTCTCCCTCCCTCTTCACCTCCCTCCCTTGCTATCTCACCCTCAATTTCTCTCCCTCTAAATCCCTCCCCTTTTTTCTCTCCTTCCCTCTCCCTTTGTGACCATTTCTTTCACTCCCTCTCTTTCTCACCCTCCCTTTCCCTCCCTCCTTGAATCGATCTCTCACCCTCCCTTTCCCCTTGGCTCTCCCTTTGTAACACCCCTCCGTTGTATGTAACACTTCGTTGATATCATGCCAAACCAAAGCTACACTGAGCTGTAACAAAAAAGCTAGGTTTGAGGTGTAACAATGAAAGTAAATAATGTATTCTTAAATAAGTAAAGATAATTTAATCTCTTAGAAAATGAGACACCAAGATATGAGATTATTTCCACATGAAATCCTATTGGTGAATGGGAATGGATAATTCTTTCATGATAAGACTTCTAGATCCAATTCTAGATAAGATTAATGGAATGGGAGATACATATCCATTAAGTTTCTTAGCTGGAGAAAGATGCTAAGTTTAGGAAAAACATAAAATCCTTGTATGAAATAAAGGCAAGCTTTTATGGGAAAATACTCGCAGGAGAGAAATGCGAGAGTTTATGGGGAAAAGTCTCGTGGGAGAGAAAGGTGATGTTTTCTAAGAAAATCCTAGGAAAATGGATAAAAAGACCCACAAAAGTGGGATGCCGCTAAAGGAAACCATATCATGAAATATGGAATTAAATACCCATTGAAGAGACCAACAAGAGGCAATTTATCCATGGGCAAGAGCTCTCAGCTCGGGGGTGAACTAGAGGAAGTTAGTTCTAGGTTGGGTGGCGATGCTCGATTTTCCAAGTGACATTCTTTCAGCTAATCTGGTTTGATTCAATTGCATAGGATGTTCTATACGTTGGCTCCTTACTCTTTATTTTGTCAAATATTTAAGCATATGAGTATAATTCCATGTTATATCCTTGTTTATAAGACGATTTAATACTTATTCATTTTACAACTACTGAATATAAATTTAATCAAAGTTAAATTTAGTGATTGTAGCATAGTAGGTGGTTGTTAGTATTAGGTAAATGAGGTATGTGAAAAATGGTATCAGAGCTCTAATTTCAAATATTGAGGCCTACGGGCCAACCCACATCTGTAATATTTCTTGTTTACTTGAGAATTGATAATATGATTATAGTATAGAATAAATGTTATGCGAGTTTCATGTGTAGATGTGTATAACTGTTAATAATGGCTATGCATGCAACTTGTTAAAGTAAATGAAGGAACATTAAGGTGTTTAGTGAAACGCTTGAATGATAAATAATATATATAGGTAACCTCATGTGGGTGATTATAACCATCATATTAATCACACAGATTACTCATATCCATAACCATGTTTATGATAAATAGAGAGATTTCAAGGGTATAGTAAAGGTTACCATATTAGCCTTACTGTGAACCTACTTGAGTATGGTATTATTCCATTTAATTTTTAAGATATTAGACTCATAATGAATATGAGGGAAGATGGTTGGGTGAAAACAACTATTTACTTATAATAGAGACATGGTTCACACATGTATTTACTCTAGAAATCATAGAGATAAACTAAAAATATGTTGGCTCAAACCCAAGAAGGAACTTCAAGGGAATGAGCATCTAGTATATTAAGAATCACTACATAGAATACTTGCCTATGAAGGCTAGGATCAGTTACAAATATTCATAATATAAATTCTCCTTTCTTACCAAATATTTTAACTAATAGTGAGAAAATTCCGTCGTTTAAAACTTGTTAACTAATTTCGAGTTGTAAAGGACATTATTGTACTGGATTGTAGAAATTTACTAAACCAAAAGGATGATGGATTCTTTGCTAGTACCGTGTCACAATGGTTATCTAGCATGAATAATGAACATCAGGTTCCTCCTTGTAGCATTGAGACCACAAACCAGTTTAAGTAACTGGATTAAGAGTATTAATAAGTAAAAAGTGATTTACAATCCAAATGGCCCATATATACCATTGGATATTCTTTGGGGTCTACAAATCCTTAAACACAATTGGTGAATAGATAATCAAACATTGAGATAGCAATGATTGGATGAAAACCAAATTAACAGTCACTTCCCTCTATTGTGCTTACTGGCTCAGAGGGGTGTCATTCCACACCAGCTTGATTACCCAAGGAATCGTGTCACTCCAACAAAGACATCCATGGCACTGGGGTTACCAACCTATTGCTCTATTTGGTAGAAATGCACTCCTTTTGTGACCATTGTATCTTTGGAAATTTCCCTGAAACTGAAGTATTGTTGGTCATATAGCTCCAAAACCTTATAAAAACCTCGTGCCATTGAGCTCTATGGAACGATCTCTTATGAACGCTTTGAGTGTGTTTTATGGGTAAAATTAGAATGCAACATTCCCTTTCTGATTTGGTTAATGGAGAAAATCCAATCTATGAATGATGTTTCCCTTTTGATACACAAAGTCACTATTTTTGCGCTTTGCATCTCTAAACCTACCAACTAAGGAATTTCCTATTTCAAGAGCAGTTACTTCCTGGGGAATATTCTACATCTAAAAAGAATTAAAATGGGATAATGTTTACCCATGTTTTCACATTGACAACTTATACTTTCCTTGGCGTTGTAGATTTGAACCCGGAGGCTACGTGACTCTAAATCGATATGATAGGTTAACCCAACTGAGCAAATGGTAGTTTCATCTGTGAAATAAAAGTCTACCTATACCTATTATGTTGATAGATCTGACTTCATTGACATCAGTGTTTACCCTATTTTGTGAGGAAACCATGTGAAGTATCTCTTTGGTTAGACAATCCATTCGAATTCTTCGGCAGATGAGTGTGTTTTATTGGGAACAGAGATGGACATTGTTTGATGGTTTATATGTATTGATATTGGATAAGTTGAGGAAGTACTTAGCTAGAGAAATTTTTGTAGTCCACTTCGTATTTACCAGAGAAACTATATAGAGAAGACGAGTGAACCCAACAATTAGATTTTGGGATCAAACTATAATAGAAAAAAAATCACTCTATGGCTTGTTGAAATCCAAGGAGATACATAGATGAATAAACTACTATGGAGATTAGTTTTGGCCATATGATCGACATCTATATTATAAATGCTAGCCTTGTAGCACTCTCAAAATATAGTAGTAAAAGGCATAATGGTGGACACGTGATGGGGTGTGGTGGAGAATGATGGGGCATTGGTTGAAGATTCAGGTGATGATGTCACTTCACCAATGTGGAAAACACAAGGGAGACACTTGCAACATTCCCTTATCTCGTTGGGCTTTGTCGACTGTGAAAAAATCTAGAATCAGTATATATTAATAAGGCTCAAAGAAAATATCAATAATTTGTCTCTCATTTGAAAGGTCCTTGTTCATGACATCTTGATTCGAAATGAATTGAAAGTTTATCAAGTTAAAATATTTTGGTTAAAGTGTTATGTATTTACTAAGTCAATCTAAATGCAACATTGACTTAAGAAAATGTATTTCTCGTATCTTTCTTATGCATTGGTATATGTCAAGTCAAGTTTGATAAATATTAGAGTCAATAAGTCAATGCCAAGTCAATGATACGAGGTTGGGTCTTGTTTTCCCTCAAAATGGAAAGGAACATGCGAAACTGCTACGTACAATTTGATGTGCAACAAGTAATTATATTATTTTGTTGGATATGCAATACAGTTGTTTTGAAAATAAATCATGTAATATACTTGTTTTGTCTAATGGTTAATGAATGTTGATAGAGCCATGTAAGTAAAAAAAATGAACTATCAACATTTCTTTAAATAGTTACTAGAATTTTTCCAAGTGAAACAACAACCATTGAATCAACATGAAGAATCCAAAAAATTTCCTTCTCTAGTTTGAAATATTTTTTACTTGGAAAGGAATTTTTACCTATTTGTCAAGATTTTGATGTAAGAGCTAACATAGCCATTTCAAAAACCTGGTATAGAGCTCACACTTTTACCTCTACCTCGATCTTCCTGAAAGATGTAATAATAACAAGTGCTCTTTCCATAAACCATGGCCAACACGAGGAAAAATAAAAAATTAAAGCCTATAGATGGAATCTATATAAATCATAAGAAATAAGTTCATGACATTCTATCAACATTAGCAGAAATTGATGGTTAATTAATTTATTTCCATCCTATAATATATTATGAAGGTTTTCCTTGTTTGTATCTATTCATGAAGTTTTCCATGAAAGATCACTAATCTCGTGAAATACAGGATATTAGACTATGTATTTTGGTTATTTATACTTGTATTTCAATTTAATATTTTTGCATTTATTAGTGTATCTACATGTAATGAAGCAATCCATTTTGGATGTGGTTTTGCCACTGGTTGAACCATTTAGTTCACTCTTATTGGGAAAATGCTCCAAATATACACTACTGAAGGAAACTAAACTTAATCCGGTCATTATTTTGATATTCAATAGCAACATGCATATTTGATAAGTTTGGAATCTGCAGGTTTCCTTTTGAATAAAGAAATATCCCAATAATTGTAACTGAGATATGCAAGATGCACAAATTATATTTCTAATCTAGACCGAATTGGGGTCAGAGTTGTAAAGTGTATGCACACATGTAATACAACTCATTGTATACAGGTTGGACAAGACATCGTACAATAATAATTTTATGACTCTAATAAGTAGGCCAATGGGATTGGCACCCAAAAGTACATCTAGAGTAATTACATAATGGGAGTGTAAAAGTAGCTCCTAGTGCTTCTTGATTAATAACAGAAAGATAGTATTAAGCTCAAGGGTACATTGTCAAGTTCAGTAAAATTCTGATGTGTCAACTTAAAGCATGCAACCTCAAACTCCACAACCTTTATGTGAATCTCAATCCAGATATACATGGGTTTCTGTTAGTAATTTCTCACAAATAGGCACCTTTCAAAAACTACAACAAGAAAAGGATTATTCCAGTAGAATGATTTTAGATCTTACAAATATAATTCTTGTGAAAATTGATAAGATTAAGAGGATATGTATGCTTCTACTATATATAAAAAAAGTATACATGCTTTATGAGAACTGAAATGACAATCAAATTAGATATTGTGGTGTTGGATGCATTCGAAGATAGAAGTAGAGAAATTCATAGCAGCCTAATGAATAACAAGAATTATACACTAGATTCGGAATATCACTTGTCTGAATGAATTAACATTTTTTTGGTAAAACAAAAGGCTTCAAATTAATACAACTTATGATGGTCTAAGTATTTTATGCTAGTAGTAGAATAATGCATGCATCAACTAAGGTGTGACATATAAAGGTTCTAGGTGGTGAAGAAAGAGGATAAAAACCATGCAACAACTCGTTGTTAAATAAATAGGATGATTCAACCATATTGGATGGCTAGGTGGTACTGGTAATCACAATTGTGGTGCACAAAGACAACTGGTTTTGATAAAATGATATCTAACAAGCTATTCAAATTAATGCACAATCGTACAATCTTGGATGCATATTTTGTATCACTATTTCCTACCAAGCAATATTGGAGAAGTTTACTTGTTAGAGTGCATTGATAATGTTGTATGTTTGTGAATGTGACAACATAACAATTGTTGCATAAACTAATCTGGAATTTATTCCAAGAAAAGAACTATATTCTACCATGTCATGATCTAGTATTAAGGTTGGGTGTCAACATGTAAATGACCTAGGTTCACACCCTAGTACACATAGTGCCTAAAAACTTGTGGAATTGAGAACATTGTAACCTTCATTTATGATTCATGTATAGATGTATGTACATACATACTGATTATTTGATAATTTCACGGCCCAACCAAAAGTGGAGTAGGGTTAGAAAGAGAAAACATGAATTCATGAAAAGAAACCATTGTAAGGGGATGAAATCATCTGATATAACTCAACTATAGGTGAGGTACTTTTGAATACCAATCAGTTATTTTCATTCTGAAATGCAAGGTAAAGGTTGTTAGTAAACTTCAAATATAACATGGAAGTCCATACTAGACTAACTATCATAGTCAATAACCTGCTTTATGATGGGGTGGAGGTCATATTCTAGTGTTATTAGGACCTTGAGTCAATCCCAAAACCCAAAGTTATTGGTATTGCGAAGATGTATTATGCATGATTACTTTTGTGTTATCATTTTCTCTCATTGATGAAATTTTCCTGCAACCACGAGATATATGAACAACATTAGCTCAATAAAAGCACTTAAATACTTTGACATGAATTTTCTAGTTGCAGAAGTTGAACATGTCCACTAATTCTCTATTCTCCAATTGACAAACCGAGCATGGTTTGATTGGACTTACCTGAAAGTAGTATGAATAAATAATTAAAGGAATTTTTAGCGTTGACTTGATCTTATGTTAATAATACTAACATTGTTTGAAAACATGTGGATAATGTACATGTCGTGCATATGCTGCTATGGACATTTGGTATTGTGTACACGTTGTACAAGTGATACTATGTACATGTGGTACATATGGTATTAGTGTGGATGCATGTATTGCATGATGTTGGATGACGTATATAGGTGTATGTGTGTGATTCACATTATGTGTATGGGCACATGGTTGAGGAGAAGGAATTGGGTGGTTGTGTGGTGTGGCAACCGATATGAAGTGTGTACATAATAAAGACAAAGGTGGAAGTTGAGGATTAATTAAAGAATAAGTATCGGTATTTTATTTTAGTTTTAATATGCATGTGATTTATGGTTTTGGTCTATGATGATTACATGTGATTTATGATTTTGATGGTTATGTTTTGAGCTAACCTGATATGATATTTTTATACATGTTAAGTTGGTCAAATATGCTAGTTTGAATTGTTGTGACTAATGCAGGAAGACTGCAGGAAGCAAGTGTTCGGCATGAACACAAATGCATTGGAAGAACATGCATTTCCTTCTATTATTTAAATACAATGAAATTGAAAATGAGGAATCATAGTTAAATAGCAGGCAACATTAACCTGTAGTTACTCAAATAATAGTACTATGATAATTAGTTATGACATTAATTGTGCAAACAAAATTGAGCTTTTCAGGGAATATGAATTCTCTCACAAAATTGGTTGAAACAAATGTTAGAGGTAGCAATTGAAGGAGATTTTCTGGTAGCACTCCTTTGTAACCTATATATCGGAAGATCTAATTCAAGTGGCAAGGCCACAGGAACCTGTAATTTTAGAAACAAATACCTGTGAATGAGGAAATAAATTATAAGATGCAGTAATACAATGAGGACGGTGTAAATTTAAGGAGGGGAGTATGTAAGACCCCTCTGTTGTATGTAAGACTCCGTTGCTAGGCTAGACTAAGTTGTAACAAAAAATCTAGTTCTAAGGTGTAACAATGAAAGTAAATACTTTATTTTTAAATAAATAAAGATAATTTAGTCGCTTGGAAAATGAGACACCAAGAGATGATATTCTTGCCAAATGAAATCCCGTAGGTGAATCAAAATGGATAATTCTTTCATGATAAGACTTCTAGATCAAATTCTAGATAAGCTTAATGGAATGGGAGATAAATATCCATTAAGTTGCTTAGCTGGAGAAAGATGCAAAGTTAGGAAAAACATAAAAGCCTTGCAATAGAGAAATGAAATATTTTATGGAAAATCCTCACACGAGAGAAAGGTGAGATTTTATGGGGAAAAGCCTCATGGGAGAGAAAGGCGAGCTTTTCTAAGAAAATCCTAGGCAAATGGAAAAAAGGATCCACAAAAGTGGGATGTCGCTAAAGGAAACCATATCATGAAAGAGGGCATTAAATACCCATTGAAAAGATCAATAAGATGGAGTTCATCCATGGGTGAGAACTCTCTGCTCGGGGGTGAACTGGAGAAGTCAGTTCTAGGTTGGGTGGCAGTGCTTGATTTTCCAAGTGACATTCTTTCAGCTAATCTAGTTTGATTCAATCGCAAAGGATGTTTTGTATGTTGGCTCCTTACACTTTATGTTGTCGAGTATTTAAGCATATGAGTATAATAGCATGTGATATCATTATTTATAACATGTTTGAATACTAATGCATGTGACAATTGCTTAATATAAATTTAATTGAAGTTAAATTTAGTGATTGGAGCATAGTAGGTGGTTGTTAGTATTGGGTCAAAGAGGTAAGTGACACCCTTTCTCTCTTTCCCTCCCTCCTTGACTCTCTCTCCATATACATCCCTTCCCTTCACACCCTGTCCCCCTCCCTATTCCTCTATGTCCCCCTCTACCCATCTCTCTCTTTATGTCTGTCTCACTCTACCTCACTGTCCTTCTCTTCCTCACTTGCTCCCTTTCACCACCCCCCTCTCCCTCTACCTCCCTTCCCTTCACTCCCTCAACTTCTCCTTTCCCCCTTAATATGTCACCTCCTCTCTCTCTCTCTCTCTCTCATCCATGTTGTCTCTCCCTATTCCTCTCCTTCTCCCTGCCCCCCCTTTCTCTCTCTCTCTCTCACTCTCCCTCGCTCACTTTCTTTTTCTCTCTCTCTGTTGCTATCACACCCTGACTCTCTCTCTGTCTACTTCCCTGCTTTCTCCCTCTGGTGCGCTCTCCCACCCTCCTTGTTCTTGTTCTTTCTCTCTCAGTCACCCTACCTTGCTCTTTCTTTCACTCTCCCTATCCCTCAATTCTTCCGTCTCTCCCTCCCTCCTTCTCTCCCAACCTTTTTCTCTCTCTCTTGATCGCTCCCTCCCCATCACCCTCCTTTCCTCCCTCACGCTCTCCCTACCTCTACACCTCCCTCCCTCATGCTCTCCCTACCTCTACACCTCCCTCCCTCACTAGCACACCCTCAATTTCTCTCCCTCTACCTCCCTCCAATTCTTTCTCTCCTTCCCTCTCCCTATATCACCCTTTCTTACTCTCCCTCTCTCTCTCACCCTCCCTTTCTCTCTCTCTCCCTTTCCCTCAATGCATCCCTCCCTCTCTCTCCCCCTTTCTCTCTCTCCCAACCTTCACACTCTCTCCCTTCCCCTATCTCTCCCCGCCCCCTCTACCTCTCTTTCTCACCCATGTTTTCTCTCTATCATTTTCTCACTTTCTCCCTCTCTCTCCACCTCCTTCTCTTTTCCTCCCCTTTCTCTCTTCCTCCCCTCTTTATTTCTTCCCTCTTGCCCTTTATCCCTCCTTCACCCTTTCCCTTGCCCCACTCTCCTCTCCCCTCTCTCACCCATTTCTAAAGGTAAGAAAATGAAAATAATGTTAAAAAAGTCACAATAAATAATAAACAAAATATAAAATATAATTCAAATGCTTTAAGCTTAAAACTAAAATACATTTCAAAAATGAATTAAAAAATAAATAAAACACTTGGAAAAAACCTCATTGACATCATTTACAATAGAGAGAGGATGTCTCAACAAAAATATATTATTAATCAAATTTAAGAAGGGAAGTTAAAGACATTTTAATTTAAAAAATTCTAAAAACTCAAAAAAAAATTACAAAATAAGACAAATAAACAGTGCAGTATTTTATTTTATAACGTAAATATTACATTTAAAATATAAAACAATTGTAAGATAGACTATACTCATACTTTTAAGTTGAACAATATGTACTTCAAAAGTTATTCAAAAGCTAAAAACACATGTAATTGTCGAAAATAAAAAGTACAAATCACGGAAATGGAAGAATGCTTGAGATATGTGTATTGTTTTAAAGACTAACAATAACTCTCCTACCATTTTCCTAAAATAATTGTTAAAATGGTAAAAAACATTACAAAGTAACCCAAATAAAATTTAAACAGAATAAATATATTATTTTAAAATATAATTTAGATATTCTAAATTAAAATATAAAAGCTATGTAAACGAACTGCACATCATTTAATTGAAAGCTTATTCAAAAGTTGAAATTACGACACGGCAGGAAAAAGTCATAAAACAAAAAGTATGTGCATTTCCGTAAATGGCATTCAAGGATACTTCCGTGCAAGCCTTTCTGTAAAATGGGCATTATTTGCGAATGTTGACGAAGACATTACGGAGAGCTATCGGATGTAAATTATGTTTAAAATAAATTTAATATTTATTTGCAGATATTCAGGAGATTTAAATTAAGTTTAAATTGCGTTTATTGAGACAAAATAAATTAGTAAGTAACCAGGTAATGTAAAACGTCAAGGTAAGAGGGAAAAGTAATTTATAATTGGTCGAGAAAGTGTAAAGTAAAACTGTATAAGAGTCAATTATGATCGATTATTATTGCTGGGCGAGGATAAAATCCGAATACCTTAGTTCGTATGGAAAGTGGCTGTTTCTATGATATGGACACAACTAGAACAACTCTGTGATGTAGAGAGACCCTTTTTCTCTATGATATGATAAGGAAAAAAAACACGAATAAATAGTAAAGAAGGATTATCACAACATAATGTAAAGTTACAAATGTATATTTTAGATATTAATAAATGAGTTAGAATGAAAATTCATCAATTTGGTAATAGTTCATCAATTTGTAGCATCAATTTTTGTAGTAGTTCATCAATTTGGCACTGAGAACAAACACACATTAAGCAGTGCTTCACGCCAGGAGAATACGAGAATCGCATAAGCAGATTAACCTATATATATAATGGGGATGAAAAACAATCATGAAGTATAATCTAAATACATTTGAATAGCAATTTTCCTGGGTGCCCTAGGGTTAGGGTTAGGTTTTGCTAATAAATTGGCCATAAGTGATCCTCTGAGTTGATATACCCTTACATTTCATAAATACTACAACCTCACGGATATTTATTCGGTCCCTCTGTGCTTTAAGATAGAGATTCAGAAGTAATTGGAAAGGTAATTGCAAAGCACTTGCTGATGAGCTTCCATCTTCCAGTTTCATTTCGATAAGATGAAAATTTTGAAATAGTTCATCAATTTGGTACTCAGAACAAACATATAAATTAAGCATCGCACTTACTTCAGGGAATGCGATAATTGCCTAGGTAGATTGGCTTATTGTGGTGGTGTGAAAATTTATAAAAATATTTGGACCCAGGAAAATCCATCACCAGAGCATGACTACTTGCAGCTCCTCCCACTGCTGCGCGTGCATTCAACAACAAATCTGCACTGCACATTCATAGAATCACAAAGCAGCAGCATGTAGCCGAGAGACTAGTAGCTCCGCAATCCATTCAAATGATATGAAATTTATCATCCTCTCCTCTCTGTGTGAGAGACTATCAACCATAGTTTGAAACTCAGAATATCTTTTTTGTAGGTTGTTTCGGGAGAACAAAATTAGAATATCTTCGTTGTTATAAACTTCCACTATGATGCATCAGGGAACCACAAACAATACCCGACGACAGAATTCGCATCGGCGGATATAACGCGCACAACAGACACCGGTCACTGGCATACCTGGGATAGATATTCCCCATATATAGCGGGGATAGCTCGCATAACTGGGAGATACGCGTGATTACGCGCATATCGGGATGGAACATTCACATAAAAAGCAGAGACAGCGCACTTATCAGCGTAATAGACCTCATATCTGGTTATGATAACCGCTTATCCACTGATAATTCGCGTAAGTAATGATAATTCGTGTATCATAGTGATAAATCGCGTAATGTATGATAACTCGCGTATTACATGGTGATAATCGGCGTATCGGTCGAATAATTCGCATAATCAAAGATAATCCGCGATTTTTGCAGCGCATACACGGATATATCACTCGCATAAACGGACCAAAAAAGCACATATCCGCGTAATTATCTACTTATCTTCTGGTGATAATCCGCGTATTTGCCGATCTGCACATATCAATAGGTGATAACTCGCATATCAAGGTAATTATTCGAATATTCTACCGTTATAAACCGCGTAACGCACACTGACTCGCATTTCCAGTGTTGATAACTCCTATATCAATTGATAGCTCGCGTATCCAGTGGTAGTTGTCATATCGGGTGATGGTAATCGCATATTAGCAGCGATAATCCGCATATCCCGCTGAATTTAATCGCGTATCATAGAAGAACTCGCATATCCACGAGATAAGTCACATACGCAGTAGTGCGCGAATCGTGATGCAGGTCGGGAGCTCCTAGGTTTTCAGTTTGCCTTGAACCCCATCTACGGGGGCGAGTCGACCCAGAATTGGACACATGGTTTCGGTTATGAATTGGAGCGGCTCTATCCCTTTAATTTTTTATTTTCCCACAGCTATTGGCATTCTCATTGCTGCTCCTCGCATTTCCGTGGAACCTCCCGTAACGGCCCCGGGCTCTGCTGCACCTACGCCAAAGGGCATTCCTCCCACAATCTCCGGTGCTACAGATAATATGATATGATCAACCCGGGTTCGAATCCCTCAGCTCTGAATGAACGCAGTACAGATAATATGATATGATCAACCCGGGTTCGAATGCCTCAGCTCTGAATGAACGCAGTACAGGATCTGCGGACATTTGTATATTTACATCGGGCTCACATGGTACGTACCAGCCAAGTCGTATGGGGTCTGTATGTTTGAATTGATCATAATTATAGTTTATAGTATTCTACCTGTCTTATCTTGATCATTTTCCTTTCTACGTTACCAGGGTATTACGTGCGTGTGAGATAGTGAGAGGGAGGGGGAGGCGGAGAGAGTACGTGTGTATGTGCATAATTACTGTATGTTAGACTGTGGTGTGGGATCTGTGGTTTACTGAATGAAAACTTGGTGAATCTGATGTTGTTACAACAGATGTTTCTGGGAAAAGGACGTGACGGATAAGAGTCATGTGCCATCTTGGGCTTGCTGCTCTATCTTATTCCCCTTTAAATGCAAACTCTCCACTCAAAATTGCTTCACGAATAATGCCATGTACTTATTAACTAATTTTTGGGTTGTCAATTTTTTGCCTCTGGTTTACGTTAAGTTTACTTTTACATGATTTGAAGGACGGTGCAATTGACCATCACGGTAGTAAGTTAGTTGATTCAATGAAGCAGCAAAAAAAACAACTCATGAAGAATGAAAACAAAACACAGAAAAATCCCATAAATCTAAATGGAGCAAGAACGTCCTTCCTTCATTGATTTCAAATTCCAGTTCAAGTAACATGAAGGAAGCGCAGCAAATGACAAAAGTATTGAGAGTGCTAATGTGAAGATATAAATTCCGCTCATGACGGTTGGAGGAACTGATCACTGGAAGGAGTCGTCTATTGAAACGGAGGAATTGTTTAGATAATTAAAAATCCTTGGAATAAGGAAAAAAAAAGGTTAAAAAATCTTATACATACTTGTGTGAATCATCAAAAACTTTTACTGTATCTAAAATTCAAAAACTTTTAGTGTATCTAAAACTTTGAAATTTAACAACTGTAATTTAGATTTTCAAAAATCTCTAACTAAATTTCTAGATTTTCAAAAATCTCTAACTAAATTTCTCAAAATATGGCTAAAATTCCTATAACTTTCCAGGCAAAAAAACAATCTCTGGTCAATGGAATAACTTAAACAAAACATATATATTTTTAACAACTATAATAAATCTCTGGTCAATGGAATAACTTAAACAAAATATATATATTTTTAACAACTATAATTTAGATTTACAAAAGTGTCTTGAAAAAATTTCTCTAAACATGACCAAAATTCCTATCCCGGACAAAAAAATCTCCTGTCAATGGAATAATTTAAACAAAACATATATATTTCAATGGAATAATTTAAACAAAACATATATATTTTAATTTATTGAAATGTGTTATTCAAGAAAACCCAATACAGATAATCAAATCATTATAATGATGAATGGGATCCACACTGTTAAACTATCACAACATACCAACGTTTAAATCCTCCTTGTCCCCGACAACATAACGGATTCAAAGTACACAATAAACACAATAAAATCGTTATAATGATCAACGAGATCCACACGGTTAATCCATCACTATCACAAAAGATCAACGTTTAAATCCCGCTTGCCCACAGAACATAACAGAAGTATTCTACAAAAGCAAAGCAATTTGTACACTGTTGCACAGAAAAGGCACCCAAATTCTTTCTTACAAATATGCTGTGTTACGCCGTTAATTCTTTCTTCATGTTTCTTTCGTAGCAGCTTACAAATATGTTATGTGCTAATTCTTGGATAAGGATGATAACATAGGGTGTATCATTATCATCATTTAAGCACTTAGTAGCAAGCTATGGAAATCATGGAAATCACTTTCGATGGAATAATATACATAAATATGTATCAAAAGTGAGGTATTGATCAAAGATTACCTTGTCACTAGTTGTAATGGAACATTGATGTGGATGATCCCAATCACTTCTCCTAATCTACCAAGATGAATCCAATTGAAAGATGAAATTTGTAATCACTTACATTATTAAAAGGGTTTTTAGCCAAGTAAATGCCTTCTAACTCTAAGATTTGAATTTTTTCCAACCCTATCGCCAAAATTATCTTTCATGCTTGCATTAAGTTTCTATGCCAACAACTTAATTGATATAGTTGAACTATGATAAATATATTCTTTAAATTTTACCAAAGAAATTACAAATATTCACTATATTTCATACTAAAAAATAATGTATAAATATTGAAAACATTATACATAATGATTATTGAATGATATGCACTAGTGAATTATGTCTCTCTCATTTTTATGTCATCTACTCAACCATATTTGATGCTTTTCATCTTGTCTTATTTCACGAATGAGTTCCATTTTGTTTTTTTTTTGTAATAGCAAAACACTTGAATATAGAATTTCATGTGATAATTATACTCTCAAGCTACATAAAAATAAATAGAGTAAATGTAAACATATATTTTACGCAAGTTGTTTTTGGGATGCTTCCACTAATGATGCAACTATAATTTCTCTCTTCCACGTGACCGTATTATAAAGGTACCATTGACAAATATTTTCCAAAGTTTTGGTTTGAAGGGGGAAGATTATAATGTTATAGTTCCAATGTATTCCATGAATGCATTTTCCAGAAAGGGAGAGCACGGGGAGCCCATAGACCAGTCACATATTTGTTCTTAAATTTCACCCAAAATATTGGAACTTTTGGATTTTTAACAAATTTATGTTAGTTTGGATGTTTCAGGATAAGTAATTTTGTGGATAACCTCCATGGCACCTCTAATAAGGCATATTGGTGTAAAGTGACCCCACTAAATGCTATCTAAAATATCATTTTGATCAAGCCTTAAATATTTAATATCATTATCTAAGGTAGAGTTAACGAATGAGTTTTTGTTTCCAACCATAGGTTTAAGATTCTAGACAAGGTGTTTAGCAAGATGGCATACTAGACAACCAATCATATTTGTGATGGGTCTTAAGGGTATACATTCTTTATGAATCTTAGGGGAACCATACATCCTCAACGCCTTGGGGTTGTTTTATATCATTTTCTTGTTGTCATATTCATTTATAGGTCTGATGGAGTTGCAGACCTCCTTAGAAATTTTCTTCAAGGGATTCTTACTTAAATTTTTGTAGCCTCCACTATTATTGAAATGATATAACATTTTATCATGATATCATGAGGCACAATACTTGCTAAGGTTTTGCAAATGGGGTAGCAAGCTAAGTGGGCTTGATTGTGGGGAAAAACTCCACAGTTAAGCGCGCTTGAGCCAGAGGAGTTCTGGGATGGGTGACCTCCTGGGAAGTCCTGGTTACCGGGTGCAAGCCCCGGAAGTGATGATTGATGCTATGTGATTCGTTCTCCACATTTCACTAGTTTCAATCCCACTTCTTCACCCCTGTGAGCATCACCCGATGCAATGAGTGCTAAGTGAACTATTCAAAAATCATGAGAAATTAGTCACTTTACGACTACCTCTCATGGAAATGGTCATACTTTGAATGACTTACTTAACGTAGTTGAATCCCAAAAATGATATCTAATATAATGCACTGCGAAAATCCCCCATACTTAAATTCAAAAAGAGTCAAGGGATCTCTACCTGAATGGTTCATGAGGCACAATACTTGCTAAGGTTTTGCAAATGGGGTAGCAAGCTAAGTGGGCTTGATTGTGGGGAAAAACTCCACAGTTAAGCGCGCTTGAGCCAGAGGAGTTCTGGGATGGGTGACCTCCTGAGAAGTCCTGGTTACCGGGTGCAAGCCCCGGAAGTGATGATTGATGCTATGTGATTCGTTCTCCACATTTCACTAGTTTCAATCCCACTTCTTCACCCCTGTGAGCATCACCCGATGCAATGAGTGCTAAGTGAACTATTCAAAAATCATGAGAAATTAGTCACTTTACGACTACCTCTCATGGAAATGGTCATACTTTGAATGACTTACTTAACGTAGTTGAATCCCAAAAATGATATCTAATTTTATCATGATGTTTATTTCTATTCATGATAGTAACTCCTCCCTTTTCTCAGATGCAACATTTCCCATTATTTAATATTAGGTGATTTCTCTCTGAACTCTACATCTAAGTTTTATGTGTTCCTCCATAGTTTAGATCATGGCAGAGGCTGGAGGAGGGCCCCCTCCTTTTGGGATACCGTCATAGGCAAGAATGAGGAGCTTGAAATCTCATTATTTTCCAGGCTTACTACCTAAAACACCTTTCACTCTTCCAGAACTCCTAAATCTGCAAGAGAGGAAAAGAAAACAAATCGAAAAGATGTAAAAGGGAAGTCTGCAAATGGAAGCATCCTAAAAGAAGCTTTGACTTCTTAAGAAAGAATGAAAGAAGAACTTGAAAACTCCCATTAGACAAGCCCCAAAGAACCATGTCAAAAACCAGCAACAACTACAACCTGAAGGAAAAAAAGATCTTGTTGTTGGTTTTCGAGGATCCAGATGTGGCAGCCTATAGAGACTACATGCAGGAGCATGTAGTCATCTATAAATTCATGGGAATCTGGCCCACTGTAAAATCTTTGAACTGGTGGATTCAGAAAAAAGGGAAACGTAAAGGATAGGTCAGGCTACAACTGGGATCGAAGGAATTCTTCACAGTCATTTTTGACCTCCAAGAATATAAATATCATATATTAGAAGGAGGCCTATACTTCTTCAACTCAATTGGGCTCTACATGCAATACTGGAAGGAAAATTTCACCCCTGAAAAGTAAGACTTCACTAAAGTCACGGTTTGGGTTGGGCTCTACTCGCTACCAACATACTATTGGTCACCATCAATGCTAAAGGGAATTAGGGATGAGCTAGGGGAATACGTAAAAATGTCAGAGTGAACCAAAGATGATTACTATGTGTCCTATGTAAGAATATGTATTTACATGGATGTATTAGGTGCCCTACTGGAGGCAATCAAGTTAGTCTTCAAAGATGAGGCTTGGCTCCAAAATATTGACTATGAGAATATACCATTTAGATGCAGAAAGTGTCATGAACACAAGCACATATTCAAAGAATTCCCCCAAAAAAAGGCTCAACAAAGCAACACTCAAGCCCAAAATAAATCAAATGAACAAGGTTTCACCAAAGTGGGACCTAAAAATAGGCACAACAAGAAGACTCAAGGGAAATAAGGTCAATATCAAGTAGCCAACAAAAACAAGTATGACGCCTTATAGGAAGAACAAGAAGAATTAATCACAGATAGTAAGAACGAGGAAGAAAATAAAAGGAGAATCCAAAACACAGCAAATTAAACACAACTAAAGGATCGTTCTGATCATTTTCAAGCAGAGGAAAACCACATACATGAAGACTCCGATATGGAACCAACAATGACAGAAAATTCCCCTGGAGACAACGCAATAGAGGAAGACCTTGATGGAGTTGATCTCATCTCCATAGCAGAAGGATTGAAGACAAATGGCCTGGAAATTATACCAACATAGCACATACAGAGAATATAAGGAACATACCTTTTAAAATAAGAATTAAAACAAGGCACGTTCCAAAAATTCCCATATGACTAGACACATAAAGGAATACTGAAAAACATGACAGTCGGGCAGCACAAGCCCAAAGGACCGAGCATAAAACATCGAAGGAAAACCATAGGTCAGCTCCTCCGGGAACTTGGAGCAAGACTTATTAATGAGGGTAAGGTAAAATTTCTCAATCTAACCCCGCATCTTTATCAATGAATTGTATCTCATGGAATATAAGAGGCCTAAATGGTCCAGGAAAAAAAATAATCTTAAAACAAAGACTCATTACAGATAAACATGACATTTTTCTCATTTAAGATACTAAGATTTCAATGGAAAACCTCAACATTCTTTAGAATAATTGCTTCAAAGAATATAGCTACATTGCCAATTTAGCAATTTGCACTAAAGGCGAGCATTTGATACTATGGAAAAGCTCACTTTGTGAGTTATCCTCATCTGTAGTGATGAGTAGCTCCATCATTATAGTTATAAATATTATTAGTTCTAATGATAGCATATGTGTAACAAACATATAGGATCCATACAATGTAGTTGAGAGAATCCATATGCTAGAAAAAATCAAAATTATCCTTGAGACCATACCTTTACCCTACAAAATCATTGCAAGGGATTTTAATATGGTCCTGAATCTTGATGGAAAAAAAGGTGGATTCACAATTTGGACAAAGAATTAAAAGTCTTCCAAGCAACCATTGACGAGCTATGTTGGATTGATATCCCAAATACAAATGGAACCTTTACCTAGAACAATAGAAAGGGTGGAGTGACATACATTTCCTCTATAATTAACCATTTTCTACTCTTAGAAACCGTCTACATGATCTCCTAGGAATGTGAAGCTCGTATCCATCCCCAAATGGGTTCAGATCACTAGTCTATATCATTGAAAGTGCACATCTCCTCTGGCCCCAAAAATCGGCCCTTCTATTTTGAATCGCTCTGGCTTGAGTACCCAGACTTCATTGAAAACATGAAGGAATGCTAGAAAGGACTAACACCCAATCAAGTACCAGAATGTATCAATTGTAGTAAAAATTAAATTTCATCAAAAATAAAATCAAATTCTAGAATAAAGAGGTCTTTGGTAACATCTTTAAAGACAAAAAAAGGTTTGGAACATAGTATGGAAAATCTCCAAAAAAAAATCATCAGCAATGGCATCACTAACCAAATGAAGTGGAAGAAATAAGACTCCATAAGATATGGGAAGAAAGAGTCTTACAGGAGGAGAAAATTTCGAAACCAAAGTCTTGAATCATGTGGCTTAAGTGTGGCAAATGCAAATATTCCTTATTCCATTGCTCTATCATTCAATATAGGAGACACAACAAAGTCCTTGGCCTTAAATCTAAGGAAGTAAGCATGGTACACACCCATGAGGATATAGTGAGAGAACTAAATGAGTACTTCAACAATCTCTTAGAGGAGCCGAGGGTAGACAAACCTGAGAAATCAAGGAAATCACTCACAAAATCCCTGTAATCCTTAATCAAGGCCATAACAAAATGCTTCTAAGGGAAGTAAAAATGCAAGAAGTAGAGGAGGTCATAATGTCCATGCTCAATGGGAAATCCCATAGACATGATGCTTTCACTATTGATTTCTATAAAGCCTATTGGCCTTTCAGCTTATTGACTCCAAAATCAACAAAATTGTTCTGACAACCCTCAATGCCACCTTTCTTAGTCTCATTCCTAAAGAAGAAGGTGTTGATTATTTGGATCAGCTCCGTCCTATTGCCCTCTACAGTGTAATATAGAAATCATCTTACAGGTCCTAGCCAACATAATCAAGTATGTCCTTCCCCTCCTTACATCCTCAAACCAATCAAGCTATGTGGAGGGAAGGAAAATAATGAACAACATTATTCTATCTTATGAACTGATCCACTAACTTAAATTTCAAAAGAAGCCTTACATGATGATACAACTCAACATGTTGAAGGAATTTTATAAAATAAGTTGAGATTACATGAAGGAAGTCTGATAGGCTTTTGGATTCAATCAAGACTATATTAATTAGATTATGGCCATGGTTTCTAGAGCTTTTTTCTCCATTCTTCTCAATGCTTCCCCATCCAAGCCTTTTTTCCCCTCCAGAGGCGTAAGATAGGGAGACCCCCTGTCTCCCTTCCTCTTTGTCATCATGGTTGAAGGCCTAAGAAGATCCCTAAAGGTTGCCAATATTAACAACTCCCTCATTAGCCTCAAGCTTCAAGATAATGCCCCCTCCTCAACCCATCAACAATTTGTTGGGTCCCTATACTACTAGTGTAACCCCTTATTGTTATTAGTACAACCCCCTTATTATATTTTTGTGCCCATGTAGTCCCCATATTGTTATTATTGTGCCCATAGAAGCCCACTATTGTTATTTTTGTGCCCTTATATTATTATTGTTATGTTGGCTCTGATTATATTATAACCCCTTAGACTCCTATACATAGAAAGGAGGTCATGTCATTTGTATCATCCAAGAATTGTTCATTTGTGTAATGTAAAGGAGGTTGCCCCCTCGAAGAGGCTTATTTCTAAGGCGTTGATCTATCTTTTCTATCTTTTTATGAGCTGGTTTCATAACACAACTTGTAGATGATACCTTGTTACTAGGCATCCCCATAGTCAAGGAAGCCCTCTCTTTCAAAGAAATTCTCAATTTTTTTTCAAACTCCTTGGGAACTTCCATCAACCTCAAAAAATATAAATTATTCTTCTTCGATATTCCCATTTCCATTAAGAGAAATATCACTAGAAGTTTGGGCTTTCAAATATTTTCTCTCCCCTCTAGATATCTAGGAGTCCTTCTGACTGACAAATCTTTAAAAAAATCCAACTAGGAGGACCATCTCAAAAAAATTAACAAAATACTTTCCAATTGGACTTTTCGCTCCTTTATTTGGTAGGAAGATTGCTCCTCATCAAATCACTGATGCATGCCATGCCTCTGTATATGTTTTCTACTATAGTTGCCCCCAAATCAATCACAAATTCCATTAGATGCATCCAAGGGAAATTGTTATGGAGGAGCTCAGAGACTAAGATAAGATGGGCTCTTGTATCCTGAGGAGAGTCTACAAACCAAAAAAATGCTGGAGGGTTGGGTTTAAGGGATCCAAATATTCTTGCAAAATCCCTAGGGGCTAAGACCTGGTGGCATTGGCTAGAAAACCCGCAAACACCTTGGTGCCTCATCTAGAGGGAAAAATATGTGCCAACTCACTCAAATGATGATCTCATAAGGCTTACAGATGACATCAAAGGTTCATCAATTTGGAATCAAGCATGGGAGAATAAGGCTATCATTCAAAAGAACATTTTCTCTGAGACTGGTAATGGAGAAAAGTCCATTTTTTGGGAAAATGCTTGGCAGCAGCTATCCAACCTAAACAAGGACCAGTTCACCCATCTTCAAACTGCTATGAAAAACAAAGTAAATAACATGTTGTCTCATTACTAGAAGCCCAACAGCATATTGGAAAAATGACGAGAATGGTTGGAAGACAAATATTTGGAACCTCTACCAATTGGATTTGATTGGAACACTTTTCCCAGTACCATTCAAGAAATACAAAACCAATTTGACAGAGGTGAAGATAAGATCAAATGATTTAAAAACTCAGAAGGGCATTTGAATCTCAAAGAAGCCTATGGCTATATGGAAAATCATGATCAACTATAGCCTCAACAAAAATTGAAAACTCTGTGGAGCAGAAAATGATGGCCTTAAATCACCCTTTTTCTTTGGTTAACCATGTAGAGGAAGATTCTAACATGGGAAAATTTATGAAAAAGAGGATTCAATGGACCCTCAACATACCCTCTATATGAAGGGAGTGAAGAAACAATAAACCATATCATGAATGACTGTGATTACACTAATATACTTTGGGAGTGGGTTGAGGTGGTATTCAGATCCTCTAACAAGGAAAAGGATTCCATACTCAATACTCTTGATAATTGGAGAAATTCATTTCCTCACACCCAATGGTTGAAAGGGTCTGGAACATTATCCCATGAACTATATGTTGGGAAGTATGGAAAGAGTGAAAAGCACAAATTTTCATAGAAGAAAAATACCAAAAGAGAATATGCTCACCTTATTTAAACAGATGATCCGAGAATCTATAGCCATCTCTAAATTGCCAATCTTCATTGAACCCCCTTGTCCTTCTAATCTAAGGATCTTATAACTCCTCGAGCAGCACCCTCCCCCTTAAAATAATTTAACTCCAGCGATGGAAGACCATGAAATTCCCTATCATTTTTACCCTTCATTTAAATACATCCTCAAATTGAATTAGGAGCTCCTAAAGGAAATCCTGAAGCTGCAAGTTTTGGTAGAGTCTTCAGAAACTCAAAAGGAGATATAATATGGTTATAAATGGGTAGCGAGGGTATAGCTACCAATAATGCAACTTAACTCCAAGCTCTAGAACACAGTCTAGAAATTACCAAAGTCTAGGAATTTTGGCTACTCATCATGGAAGGAGATTCAACTATCACCACCTAAGCCCATCAGATGCTTCCGTAAGGCACTATTGTCACCAAGGTCATGTACAACTAGAATCTCAACAAAAAATTGCATCGCATCAGCCGACATGTCGGAGAGGTGAGTGGGCTCCACTTCTAGGTCGTCAAATGGAAGAGTAAAAACCTGGCTAATAGGTTGGAAAATGAAGGTACAACTGGAAACACAAGAATTTACTCCCTTTCATGGAGGGACCTGCAGGATGAACCTCTCTACCGAGATTGTGAGGCATTAAATAACATTCATAAAGGATTACGGGTTACTCTTAATAATAAGAATGCCTGTCAACCTTTACAGAAGGAATGATACAATACCTACATCCCCTCATAATGAATTCCTCAAACAAAAGTCGTTTCAATTCTTCGCATGAGGTAGGAAATTACGAGATCACAATGACATTTTAGAACCGTCGCCAACCAATCCCTCGATTAGTAATGAATGTGTTGTACCTCATACTGGCCACAATTAATTTCTCTTTCATGCCTACATTTTCCCCTCCCACCTCAACCATCCGCTCCTCCTATGAATACCCTGACCCACTCGCTCTTCCCCACTACTCTTTTCTCCCTCGGGCCTTCACTTTCATCACCTTTGCCTTGGTTTTACCTCTTGATTCCCCTCCCTTACATATCATGGTCTCTCATTGTAGCTTATCCATTGTCCCCCATTGTGATCGCGACCTCAACAATGCAAGGTGCAACAACCCTAGTATGCAGCCCTGCAGAAGATTTGAGGCATTAATGATAAGAGAAGCCCTCAATTAGGCTATCTCTATTAACCTTGAAACTCAAGAACACATTCATAATCTAGAGCTCCAAGCAGATGACATAAGAATTTCGGTGACCATGGAAGCGATAGATGCTCAACTTGAATGGATGCCATATCCAGGCCTCACCCATGCTAGAGAGAATTTTTATAGTCGCACTATTGAGCTCTCATGGCAGCTCAAGACCACTCTCGGAATCACATTGTGAGAAAAGTCTGAAAATACTAAAGTCCTGGAGGCAAAGTTAGACATGATGAACAATAAATTCACTATCTATGTGGAATCAACCCACCACCGACTCTTCGTCACGAGGTACTCGCCACATTACACTCTTCTCAAGCATCATATCATTACCATGTAGTACAATGGGTGTGCCTCTCCAAGCATTAAGAAAGAGACAGCAAGCACCTCCACTAGTCACTAGGCCGCGGCAGATGCCCCTACTGGTAGTTCTCCTAAGAAGCCCATCAAGTTGGAAGATTGTCCCTCGGATGGAATTTCTTAATGAAATGGTTTATGATGCTTTCTTCATGTCTTTGGCACTTTACTAATATCTATGGCATTCTCAATAGTAATGCTACTCTTTGTGATTCAGTTCCCCCCGTTACTCATAGTTCTCGCCCTCTCAGGTTATTGGACAATTTTGGTAACTTTTGTAGAATTGGCAAGCAAAATCTCCATCTCTCTTTTCATCCGAGAAGTAGGGGATTTTTTAGTAACTATTGTAAAATAAAAGTTTGGAACTGGTGTAAGAAGAGATTTTTTTGTAACTTTTGTAAAAAGAAAGTCTGGAACTAGTGTAAGAGCATCTAGCTCAAGTCACCCCACTCTGATTTTAAATACCATCTTTTGAATTAATAGATACTTTCTTACTTACAAAAAAAACTCCTCCCTTTTCTCCTTTCAGAACCATAATGTTAGGGTTGTTGCTTAAGGCATTTAGTGCTTGGTATTATTGTTTACTAATGTTGCTTTTAGGGGCTTTAGCTTTCTTAAGAATAGTTGAGTAGTCTTGGTTGATTTATTCTTTATTGTTATCAACTATATATTTAATACCATATTCGATATTACATAAGATGTAATATCTAAATATCACCATTAATTTTATTTTAGGGTTTTCTTTTGCTTTTAGCTTTTACTAGGCACCCTTACTCTCATTCTACCTTTTTTTTCTCCTTAAATATTTATATATTATTTTCTAGTAGATCAAATTCTCCCATCATTCTTATATTCATGCTGATGATGAGCCATGTATGTTGGTTTGAAACATAGAAAAATAAAAAACCCCTTGCGATGTGAACATAAAAAATTCAAGAAGGCTTCAAGTTTTCTATCTAATTATCAATAATTATTAGGCATATGATATGGATCTAACCTTCAAATATTATTCTCATTAGTATACACAAAAAAAGCAAATACATAATTTCAAAGTAATTAGTAACGTGAGATGTATGATGAAGTAAATATTTTGATGTTTATTAAGGATTGATGTCTATGTTCATTTACTAATAAGTTAATTTATATAAATGTGCATTAAATAAAATTATAATTTAGTTTATTATTATGAATTTTTTAATTTCAACAATTTGAGATGTATGATGAAGTAAGTGCTTTTATGCTTATTATGGGTTTATGTTTGTTTTAATTTACCATTTATTTAATTTATATCAATGTGCATTAATAGTGCAACTATATAAATTAACTTTTTGGTAAACAACAATATAAATCAATCAATAGTAAGCATCAAAGAACTTACTTCAAAAAACATTTGACATTGTTAAAATTAGAAAAATCATAAAACTCACTAAATTATGACTTTTTTGTAAATTATGATTATTATTATTATTTTGTAATTAAGATTCAAGAGTAAATATTTACAAATACATTACTTAAAATTCTAATGGTCTCACCTCGGTTGGGTTTATTAATCATTGCCATAAGCTCAAAATAAAGACTCCAAAAAACATAAAGGCTATCATACCATAACCTTAAAGGCAAGAGATGCGAAAAAACTGACAAAATGAGTAAAACACCAAAGAACATACTTAGCCATTAGATTTGATTGAAGCTAGGTGGTCCTGTCCCATCCTAGGTAGGGGAGGAGGGTGAAATGAGTAGCTGACGTGTTGCTCCGGATGAGCCGGCCAAGCCTCCACCTCCTCCAACTTGTTTAGCATGTGCATATGCCTGTTCCAAAGCATCACGAGTCTCTCTCTAATTTAACACTGGAAATATTGAATTTTTGTTAGGGCTGCTATTACCACTTTATGTTCCTTCACTCAAACATTCTTGTGGGCTTCCAATGACATTTTCACTAACTACCTTAGTGAACATATGGTGGGGCGAGATGAATTTTTTCTCTTACACTGAGTAGAATGGAATCCATGATGGGGCCCCAGAAAGCCCTCTTGTGCACCTATGCATAGCCCCGACTCTACCATTTTCCAGTAATGAAACTGAGGTCGGAGTTCCTCTGCTAGTCCCCTCCTACCTCTTTCCAACTAGGATATTTTACATGGTGCCATGCACACTCAATCTATGAAACCCACCTGATTCCTTTGGCGCTTACGCTCCTATCTTTATCCTCCTCTGCCTCCTTATCACCCATCAATTCCTTAAAAGTGACACGTTGCTACAACCATATTAGAAACTTACCCTCGTGTTGAATTCCCTACACTGTCAAGCCCCTCTCACACGTAATTTGAGCCACCTAGCACTTGTTCAATCTCCGCTATGTACACAAACCCTAGCTGAGTCTGTCATAAATGGCGACTTGCCCAAGATCACACACCTCTATCTCCATAGGCTAGGTAACTACTAAGGGCCATAGGGAAAAAGAAATGATAAGTAATTGGGGTAAAGGCATCCTCAATTGCACTCTAAAATTCATCTTAACTCCACCACCACATCTAAGAATGATACTTGTGATAAAAATTGCAATAGACCATACCTTTTTTAGATATCCTATGGAAATTTGTCAATTAATTAGGATTCAAATGCTCACTCGATCAAGAGGATGGTAAAATAAGAACATAAGTAAATATAAGAGAAAAGGCCCAAAGGCTCCCTATTGTAGTCGAATTCCAACCTTGTCACAACCCAAGTAATGGTAGATCGCCCTATCCCACCACTAATATCCATCGATGAGGCCCCATTCTAAACCATACACCCCCAGCTACCACTTTCAAAATATTATTGCAATTCCCATCAAGCTCCATAAAACATCGTCCTCCACCTACCTTTGAAAAAATGCACTCGAGCATGGATGGTAGGATTCACATTGGCTTGTCGTGACATACCCTGTCATGTAGCCCATCTCCTTGTCATTCACATGTAGAACCTGGGACGTGGCAAGAATCGACCCCCGAAGTCCTGTGGTTATCCACCCCATCGGGGTTAAATTATTATTATTATTATTATTATTAAAATAATCATTGCATAAGTTAAATATATATATATAATAACATAGAAGAATATTTTTATCTATTGGGATTCACGCCCACTTTATGATGGATATTATTAATTTTTAAATATGCTTTCAATATCATGGGTTAATTGCATTGTAAATAAATACAACATTGCCAAAAAACCATAACTTATTTCATATGACATTTATTTTAATGGATCAATTTAATTAAAATGGAAAAAAGGCACGACTACTTTGGAGATAGACATTAACCTTTGAGTTACATATTCTTCTAATAACATTCCAAAATATCCCATGAAGGTTAAATCCATATCATTATGCCGATAGGCATGTCAATTTTGGAAAAGGGCTATATCGGAAAAGGGATTCAAAATGGTAGGGATTTAATCTCCACTAAGTATTCTAGAATATTCTTAGAGGTATACATAAATCAAAGGCTGATATATATCTTTAAAGAAATTATGACATTTTCTCTTTTTAATAAAATTTATTAATTAAAATATTTATCATATGAAATAGTGTCATATGAAGTGAGTTATGGTTTTCATCCATTTGGTATTGATAAGTCATGGTCATGACCCATGGTATTTAACAAAGTCTATTTATAGACTAAGCATATTCACAGTAAAGTGGAAATAAATCTCAACTTTAAAGAATCTTAGTTCTTCTTATTTTATTAATTTTAGCAATGTGAAATGTATTATGGACAAACTCATAAATTTTAAAATAGATTCAAAATGATAAAACATTTCATTAATAATTTGCATAATGTTTTAATGGGTAAATGGTATTTTCAAAATGATGGAGGTGTGAATATATAGGAAGAAGAAAGTAACACTTAAATATACATTCTTTTTGAATTACCAAACTCGAGGAGAATTCTATTGGATTTATTTAGGAGTGGTTGGAATTTTTATCTTCTCTACCCAAATTGATTTCTTGTAAATAAAAAATATATAGACTTTAATTTGAACATTGAAAATATTGTCTCTATATTTGTTTTATTTAATATAATATCCAACATATTTTATTGTATTCAATTTTAAAACTCAAACATTAACATTACTAATCTTATCCACTCATAGTTCCTGTAACCTATTGATAGTAAAATATTTAATTCTTAGAAAGGGAAGAAAACATATTATTGGCTTAAACATCAAAGAGGTCACTTTTACCTTAATGGGGATGGAAATGTGCCATTAATTATCATGGTCCCATGGATGACTCCTAACATGCGCAAACATGCCAAATTCAATAACCTCTCTATCACATGGAAATTTGATTCTCTCCATGTTTTTCTTTCATTATAGTTTGTGTATTCATGGTTACTTGGAAGATTTTCCTCCAAGATAATGCATGTGGGATCCTTCCTTATCTCCACCAGTCCTAGGGGGCTATTTCTTGCTCTACTTTGCATATATTTGGCTTTTTATATCGTTTTTTCACACCATTCAATTCTATTGATGTCGTTAGCTAAGAAAGGAGGGATTTCGTTGGGTTTGGAAACCAAACAATTTTTGTGAGATCGATTGGCATTAGATAAGCCATGGTTTGAAGGGCACTAACATGACCAGCAACAAGCACTAGAAAGTAGTGAGGCCTTCTCATCTATTTTTCCTCCTCCAAACCATAACAAAATTCACAATATTAAGGCTCAAGTTGTTGTAAGTGATAACTCTTATGTGATTCTAAGTCACTAGACGAGGTTTCATAGTGGCTTCCTGAACTTGGCCATACCAAGGATAGAAGTATAAATAGGGAGAAAAATACAGTAATTTTGTTTCTTTCAAGGACAATAAATGTGGCGAGGGAATCTATGGTTCTACAAGGAAGGTTTGGAAGCCAAAATTGTTGTTATTTAAAGCCTTGTATAGTGTCAAATGGAACCCATAGCTCCACTAGAATCTTGTTCCAAAAAACCCACATAAACTACCTCCTTGGACTCTTAAGAAAATATTATGTTGGTCAAAAAACTTTTGTTTTGTAGCTTTCTAGTAGATAGAACTATTTCAAGAAAGTATTTGGTATTTGGCCACTTTTCTTATATTATATGTTAATAATTTTTTCTATTTTCATTCAATTGAGAATGAGGCTGCCTATACGGATCTATGATCCTTATAGGGCACGTCGATGATGTAAATTGATATTATGTTTTGCTAATGAAATGTAAAATTCAATTAATTCACAAAAAGATTTCATTTTTATTTTTTTAAAAGAGGGTATAAACTTTGATAATGAAATGTAAAATTCAGTTAATTCAAAAAAAAGTTCACTTTTAATTTTTTTCAAAAGGGTATAAACTTTGATAAGTTATACCATCTTGCTGCTTCATAAACCATATTTTAGTTTAGAAAATATTGTATTATTAGTTTTTATTTGAAAGATAAAATAACTTAAGTTCTTTATGGATATTTAGCGGATATTATTTTAATTTTTCAAACTTTTTGCTAGAGCAAAAGTAGGACATTAAGAATTAATATGTTATCCTTAACATAAACTTTTGTTATCCCTTCTTGAGGTCAAGGTGCTTTTTGTTAGATTTGGAAGTCATTTTATTTTTTAAACCTTTTTTTTGTACATAAGATATCTATATAGTCATTCTTTTAATGGGTGAAACGCTTCCTCAAATAAGAAGTATAAGATAGGGTGTATTATCACCATCATTTAAACATTGAGGAGAAAACTAATGCAATATTTTTTTATTGAATAATTACACGAATATTTATCACAAGTTAGGAAAATCAAAGTTAATCACCTCACTTGTTGGAATTGAACATTCATGGGGAAGATCCAAATCAATCCTACCAACTGCCCAAGATAAATCAAATTGAAAAATGTAATTTGTGATTATTATCAATATTAATATGTTTCCTAACCCAATTTTATCACTTCCAACTATAAGGCTTGAATTTTTTCAAAACCTATTTATATATTCTTTAATTTTGTTGAAAGGAATTGCAAAATTTTGCTTTATTTGATATTTAGAAACAACGTATAAATATTAAAGATGAAACAATAGTGAATTATGCCTCCCTCCATTTTATGACCTCTACCATCAACCATATTTCTTCCCTCTCACATTGTCTTATCTAATAAATAGATTCCATTTTATTTTATTTTATTTTTTATATTATGAAAACAATTGAATATAATATCTTATGTGAGAATTATACCGTCAATCTATGTAAGAATAAAATAAATGAAAGTAAACTTATATTTTATGTGGATTCTTATGTGATGAATGGATTAGATTTTTTTCCCTTAATAAAAAAAATGAATATAATCTTTGACATCTTTAAAATATCCAACAAAATTCATTTCTCAATTTTATGCTATAATTCTACCTTTTGTCTTTTGTCACTAGGAATATGAGCGACTATAATTCTACCCTTTTGTCACTAGGAATATGAGCCTATCTTTCACTAATAAATATGTTAAAGAAACTTACATCTAGCGTAATCTTACTTTATGCTTGTTTTATTGTTATATTTCTTAAATGCTTCATTTGTGTGTGATATACTACACAAAAGTGACTTTCTCTCCACTTGAATGTTTGATGAGACTTTTTATATTTAAGAGCTCTCTTTATTTTCTTTACTATACATCACAGTGGCATCTTTGAGAAAGATTAGATGTATGAAATTTATCAGTGGCAAGAACTCTTCCATGTTGCAATATTCTTAATGTGCTCTACATTTATTAAAGACAACACTTGTAACATTTTTTGAAGTATTTGTTCTCAACCATGTGTCAATTGGATATTTTAATATAAAGACATAATCACTCCTATATTCATTTTTGTTTTATTATTATTGCATATACCAAACTATGTTATTGATTAAAATAATATAACATCATTTTTGAACATTTCTTTACCTTACCTCTCATAGCTCTCCAAGATTACTTTTATATATTTATTTCAACAAGCAACGACCAATATATGTAATTCATAGAATACTTTATTAAAGTTGCATATTCATGTGATATTTATATTAAATCCATACAATTCTCACTCCATTTATCAAATGGAATACTAGACTGGAATTATACTTGCATTCTTCTATTTATCCAATGGCATACTAGGCTGGAATTATACTTGCATTCTTCCATCAAACTTTTGTTCCTTAACAGTTTATTTATCTACTTATATTATAAGAATTCATATTTTAATAACTCACTCTAGTCATCTACTCTATAGCATTAGAAGTCGTATCTTTAGAAAGTACCCCACTTATTTTGAAAACATATAGCCAAAGGTGAGAGGAAGATTTAGTGAACTAATAGTGGCTAACATCATTGAGTCACACAAATTAGCTTCTTGGTATCTAGGACATTACATAATGTAAGTTTCCAATTTTTAAAATAACTCTCTCCTACGTGTCAAAACAATTTTGGAAAACTGAAAACTAACACCATAGCCGTAATTAAATAAATTTAAATAAAATAATTTATGTTGAGTTTAATAAAATTTATCTATATTTTCATATTATTACATTTATTCAAAGAATGCTTGTCAAGATGATACATGTGGGCCAAGAGGAAATTTGCAATGGAGGGTTTCAAAGGGATCCATACAAAGTAATGATATTAGTAATATAAAATTTGTATTGCTGATATTTTTATATTATTGTAATTATATTAATTGTGATCAAATATAGAAGCTTAAAGTAGGCACTGAAAAATTACTCATCATATTTGAAAACAAGGAAAATTTAAAATCTAAATTTAAATACACATATCTCTAAAAATTAGAATAATTGGTAAAAACATTGTACCTATATATCACGTAATCGCTCAAAAATCTCTCTAAAAAATTGTAATTTGTAAAATTCCTCATTCTTTGCATCATTGTAGTTGTCGTCCAAAATCGACTACTATTGTGCCTTTACTTTATGGGGAATGTTGTGTACACATCCTAAGGAATATGATGATTTAGGTTCGAGGAATTGGTCTACTAAGATATGAATTGTTTTTTTTGCATGTTGATGGCTATAACTTATTATATTATGCCTTCTTTCTTTTTCCCTTCTCTAGCCACAACCCTTTCACACCTTCCAATCTTGACTTATATTAAGAATGTATTCCATTTTGTTTTGTTAAATAAATTGGCTATTATTATTTCAAGTGATAATTAAACTAATCCTTTAACTATCATGTATGTTTCACTCGACATTTTGTCAAAACATATTTGATATAACTATGTTTAAATTTTAAAATCTACAATACAAGGGTTAATTTCTCATTACATTTTATATTTTTTTATTATTAGTTATATGCTTATGCGTGCAATATGTAAAGTATAAACAAATAAAGATAAATAAAATAAAATTCACAACACACAAATTATCACAAAATGTAACCTACGAAGCCCTTTCGAGAGAAAATCCTTTTGGAAGGTGAGGTTACTTCTATCTCTTTCTCAATAAATGGAAATGGATGTAACTAAAAATAAGTGAGGCCTATGTCTTGTGGGATCTAATTATGAAAAATTCATATTGGTTTTCTCTCTCCCTATCCATTCTCAGCTACTATGTCAATCTATGGCTGAAAATGCTCTAAAATATAACAGATTCCCTTTTCCTTTGAGTGGCCTAGTTATAACAAAACTCTACAGCCTATTAGTGCTTAAGTTTTATTCCTTCAAATCTTAACTAAAGTTAAAATATTGACTCTTATAGATTGCTATTCATCATGATCACATTGGTAGTAGTTTTGCATGAGTAATGGTGGTTGCGCTGGCATCCTCTTGAATTGTGGTGGTCAAAACAAGAAGGTCAACTCCTAAGTCACATAATTCTTTCATAAAAGACTCAATTTAGGTGATTATTGCAATCATACTAATAACAAGATTCCTTAATTGATCCAACCTCTCCTAGATTTGTAAGGATGGGTATTATCCTCCTTTACACGTTTTTGTATACATAATAGATGAAAATGAAAATGATGAATATGTTTACCTAATTATTTAGAGAATCCTCTTAGATAATAGAAGTACATGGAAACTCATTTTCCGTTGTGCAAGGAGAATTATATGAATAACTAAACCTGTTAGATTATCAAATGATCGTGAATGTCAAAAGCCACTATATTGCTTCATTTTAGTCATTTCACCTACAAACATATTATAAATTCACTATATTAGAGATCTAGAGGACACAAAAATGGGTTGTGGGTTCCAATAACTATTCCACTAAAGTTCCCAACAAGGTATGGATATATAGGGAAAAAAATCATTTCAAAAAGTACATGTGATTATCCATCAACCAATATAAGAGAACCATATAATTATGTCCTAAGATTTATCAATAGGTTAGATGGAGAGAATGAGCCTATAGTCTTAAAGGTTTCTTTGATACTCTTGATGCATATTATCTTTAAGAAGGTATATTTTTCAATTAGGACACCATTCTATCCGATAATGGTAGAAAAGCACAAGTGGAAGTTAAATTATTTGGACATAACTAGACATACAAATTTTTGAAATTATTTTGTTAGTTATGAATCTTAAAGAATTGGTTGCAATAATGCTTCAGTTGAACCTCTAATATATGTTTGTTTCCAACACTTATGGAATCATAAGTAGATGTGAAATTTTATCAAAAATTTTGATAATTTCTTTTTACATTTGTAGAAACTAATTTTGTATAAATAAACAACCATACCATCTTAAGAGGTTACGAATATATTCAAATATATAGGGATTTGGTAGGTTGAGGGATACTTCACCCATATAAATTATTTATGGGAAACCAAGTGTCTACATATGTTACAAAAATTCATCCTAGATAGTTGGTCATGGGATAGATAACATTCCAAAATAACATTCAGGGTTTTAGTGTGGTAATAAGAAACGATCATAAGATATGTTATTAAACATAGACCTTTAAAATTAGATTGTATGGAATAAGAAAAATAATGTTTTCAAAATTCAATCCCAATCACTTCAAGATTACAAATTTAAGGAAGTATAGTCTAGACAAGATGCTCTCAAGGATATAATACGAGCAAATTGTAAAGAATTAAGATTCACTTGGGTATGTGAGAATCAATATTGGGAAGAGGATAAGACAATATGAGTAGATATACATGAAAAAACGTTAAACATACCAAAACTAAGATAAAGAATCATAATATAAAAGATGAGTCCATGAGGAAAGTTGAAGTGGAAAGTCAAGTAATTGAGTCTATAGAAATTTATAAAGGAGGATAATCATCATCCTTGCAAATCTAGACAAGGTTAGACCAAATAGGGAAATAATCATCATCCTTGCAAATCTAGACGAGGTTGGACCAAATAGGGAATCTTGCTAATCCTATGACTAGAAGTAATAGAAAACATTTTTCTTCCTGAATTAACAAACACTTGTTGTGTAGTGGTCTAGTCGTCTACCCTTTTTTCATTATTTCCTTGTGCTTTTAGTGTGAATTTGGTTTTCTTAGTTGACATGTATATTCTCTTGGCAATGTTTAAAATGAAATGCGACTTAGAATTATAACTTGATAATGTAGATATTGAGAATAGCTATTCAATTTTTAACATCGGAAGTTATTAGATACCCACAAGAGAACATAAGGAGAGATATATTTATAACTACTACACCATGAATAAAATATAACATTCATCTCGAATGCTTTGAATGATATGTTTTAGAATAAAAATATAAAGGGTGGAGGGAAAATCCATAGTGTCTATAAATACGACAAGAACCATGGATTGAAATTTTTAAAATTGATAAGCAAAATAAAATAATACTGGTTTAGGAAATGTGTTAAATCTGTGTATTCTAGCTTTCATTGGTGGAGATAATACATTTTTTATATTGTACATAGATGATTTTTTCTATTTCCTTCAATTTAGAATGAAGTTGCCTACATTGATCAATGTTGGTTATAAGTTGCTTAGTGATGATGTAGCTTGAAACTATGTTTTTCTAATGAAATGCAAACTTCAATTCCCATAAAGAGTTCACATTTAATTTTTTTTAAAGGATATCAACTTCTATAGGATACACTATAATCTTGCTACTTAAATCATATTTTAGTAAGCCATTTTTTGTTTCTATTATTTTTTATTTAAATGATAAAATAACATAACTTTTTTTATGATGATTCAATAGAGATTATTTAATTTTTCAAAATTATTGTTAGAGTGAAAGTACGACATTAAAACTTAAAGTGTTATTGTTTTGGACAAATTTAGTGTTTCTACAAACGCCTAACCCTCTAGACCTAGTAGCTAGTCTAGAAACAACAGATAAAATAAGGGACAGAGAACCTACCTGTAACTTCTGCTTGTTCCTTATCTCCCTTGACCGATTTCGCCACTCCTTTCCGTACTTAACTCAATTGGAAAGTACCTGCACACAAGCCAAGACAGAAACCCATCAAAGCATACAATAATGATGATCTGTTAACTAAACATATCATAGAATCAAGAATACAATATACATCATATAAACACATAAATGGAAAAAGCTTAGAATTATTTATGATAGAAGGAAATATTACAAACCATGTAGATGCATGCTCAATTCAGTGTCATCCTTCCAGCTTCAAACCCTTCTCTCCTCATGAAACAACAATTCGACATCATTACAATACTCTTACTATTCTCATTAAAACAACATTTCCTTAGCTCGAGAAATTCCAACCTAGACCAGCCTTTGAATGCTTGGTCAATTTATAGCTAAATGGAGGAGGTTAAGCCATTAATGGCCCTCATGAATGCTCTGCCAAAATTGGGAAGTGGTTCCATGGAGGAAGGGATAGTGGATTGAGGTTCGTTCATCCTTTCCCTCATCCAAATGCGAGCTCAATCAACCTGGAAACTTATAGAAGTATTCATTGGATGAGGAATCCAATGGATTCATTTAAAAAATTCGATGAATCTCGCTCAGCGTAGGTGAAACAAAGGCTAAGTGCACTGCAGTGCACCCAGTTAGTGCAGTTTCTGCATTGCAATGCAGCCTGATAGAAGGCTACCTACGCTGATCTCCTTAGGGACACTTTTTGGATGAATGGTGTCATGGAAACTCTTGGGAGGCAAGCATGCTGTAGATTGACCTCATTAGGGAATGAAAAAGAATGAATTAGGGCTTGATGGACCCTAATATTATGGATCTAGAAGTTGGGATTAATGTGCCCAAATTGACTTGTAATAGTTTCCCCCTACATCATGAAGTCGAAAATAGACATGTCGAATGAGATGCTTTACCATTTGAGAGAAGGTTTCGAAGTGGAAGGTGACCTACATCAGTTACAATAAAAATATCATGATAATTTGATTTTTTTCTCACGAACTAGCTGAGGGAAGGCATACCCATGCTCAGCTGATAAACTTTCATTACAAATACAAATATAGTGGTCTACAGATATAGACCCATGAATGGATTACCATGAATGTAAGGCCATTTGTACATTTGATATAGTAGTCCTGAAAATATATCGCAGCCTGGATGGTTGAAACTAGATCTGGGGTCTTCAATCTCGTCCAATCTTTCATTCGATGTACAAGTCTAACCATGTGAATAGATTATTTGAAGTCAAACATGGAGAGACATCGTCTGATTACCAGTCAATGATGTAAGTTGTTAACAGACGTGAGAGGAGTCACCAATAATGATAATGACCCTCAAGGTACTGCAGTACATTTCACAAGGTGTGAATAAATAATTTGATGTCGAACACCATACGAAGTCTTTCGGTCAAAGGCCAGTGATGTCAACCTATCGCCGGAAGTGAGAAACCTGCCATTGATGTATCCAAGCCTCAAGGTACTGAGAGGTGTTTCTAAGTCAACTTCTTGGATGATGTGCTGATGTCGACAAGAAGCAACTCGTCGCAAGAGGGCCTTGATGTATCCCACATCAATGACATGAAACGAGGTAAATGATTTTGGAGATCTAATATCGACTAATGACACAAGGTTTAGGAATGGCGGGCATGAGAATGAAGGTTTTCTATATTATAAAGGATGAAGTTTTGAACTGAATGACTTGAACATATCGGTGACACTGAAGTGAATTGGTAGCATTGACCCAAAACAAAGTGATGGATGGTATGATAGACCAATGGTGTGATAACCATCAAGCTAAATGACCCAACCCACATAGTCATGGTGATGAGTCAAAAGTGTCATGTTCAAGAGCGACCTACTACCATATTAAAGTGTTCCCAGATTTTTCCATTTTCCCCAGTCATTTCTGACTAGTAACTCTTTATTTTTTATCAATCTTGAGGAGGATAACATATTCTTGTTGTATAATTCTATCCTTCAGGTGAGTCCATCGTTATTTGATGTTTTAACGAGTCTAGCGAAGGTGAAACTCGGTCTTGTCTAGATGGACAAGTTTGTCACTATTTAGTGCTTTTAATGAGTTTAACGACAAAGATAACTCGGTTCTTTTCACATTTAGAGAGTCTGAAAAGGGACTAAAAGGAAATACCATAAGTTATGTTTCGTACAATAATCTCTCAAGTCTTAAAAAGCGTAAAATAATACAAGAGATATATCATTTCCAATTCGTTAACGAGCTAGAAAGGACAAGCGCTTGGCAATCTTTTCATGTTTATAGAGTCTGAAAAGAGCTTAAAGAGGACTCCACTTTGAGGAATAAGTTGTGTCTAGGGTAGCAACTAGTTCTGGTAATGTTGGAACTTCTCAAAACATGTTGATTTATGTGAAGAGGTTGGCTAGTAAGACCACTCATTGCAACTGTTCCTCAAAAAAGGGTAAAACAACCTAGTGAAAGTGTATGATCGGCCAAAGGGATGGTGGCAATGGAATGAAGACAACCCAGGATCATCTGACGAAAAAGGCTGATAGAATGGCAATCACAAGGGTTAAACTGGAAATGGGTTCATTTTTACACAAGCTTGAACCATAGGGAACTATGCTTGGATTTAGTTTCATGTTTACACAAGCTTGAAACAAAAAACAATGCTTGGCTTCAGTGTCATTTTTACATAAGCTTAAAATGAAAAACTATGCTTGAAATGGTTTACATGGCCCTAGCTTGATGAAAGGGAGAGTCTTCTGTAACCAGATGGAAGTCGCTGCGGTGAAGCAGGACGGTTATCCAACACCTTTTGGCTTCATCCAAATAGCGACTAAGGTGAATGGGGTGATTCCCTTCACATAACCTACAAGGAAACTTAACTTTACCACTAGGTGCATGCCCCCCAAGCTTCATTACATTCACCTAAGTAGACTACTCATGGCTATCAAGTGGATGGAAGGAAGGTTATTTTACAAGATCAAGTGAAAGACTCGACTGGGATTTTATGAGATCTAATCAAAGACTCGACTTGGAACTTGGGACCTTGTTTCATTTTTAAATGAGCTTGACACAAGACAAGGAACTCTGCTCAAATTCCTTGTTTCATTTTTTAACAAGGTTGACACAAGACTAGGAACTATCCTCATCTTCCTTGGTTTCATTTTTTAACGAGGTTGACACAGTAAAAGAACTATCCTCATGCTCCTTTGTTTCTTTTTTAACGAGGTTGACACAGACAACGAACTATCCTTAGATCCTTGTTTCATTTTTTAACCAGGTTGACACAAGACAATGAACTATCCTCAGGCCCCTTGTTTCATTTTTTAACAAGGTTGACACAAGACCAGGAACTATCCTCGAATTCCTTTGTTTCATTTTTTAACGAGGTTGACACAAGACAACGAACTATCCTCGGGAGCTGTTTCATTTTTTAGTGAGGTTGACACAGTAAAAGAACTATCCTCGAAGTCAATCACAACTCATAAGAGGTCATGAAAGAGAGATCTGGTTCCAATACCCCCAGTACATGATGTACAACATCACTGAATTGATCTTCAGTTGATGTAGGTATGGAACAGGTTTCCACATAATTAACCCATGGCGGGGATGCTACCATTGGTACAAAAGGGCCCCTTAGGGAAGATGGTTGACTGGAAGCCATATTTGGACCGGGAAATGAAAGTTGGTCAACGGTGACAATCATGCCTTCATGCGGGAAACAAATCACTTGAAAGAGTGTTAAAACAATAGCTCCCATGTCATAAACATAACTACACCCAAGAAGTAAATTATAATCTAAAGGTCCTGGGACTACCATCATGTTCAGATAAATGATTTTTCCTCCCAAAGTAATGGGTAACTGAGGGAGGATCCCTAATGGTCAACTCGTTCCTCTGTTAAAAGCCAACAGATTCATGGTAACTGGCACAAGTGGCGACGAACCGAGCACTTACCAAACAGTTGAGGAAAGGATACTCACTGATGCACCTTCATCTATAATAGTGCCAAATACAATCATATTACAAACTTGTACTATGATTTGGAAAGGCACATAAGAAGGAAGGCAAAATCCTGCCAGTCGATTCCAATCAAAGGAAGTGACTAGACTACTTGGAGGGGGTGTTGTAGAAACGAAAGATTTAACCCCTTGAGTTACAAGAATGGGAGGATTTTCCTCCTATCTTGATGGAATAGGAGTACTGCCCCTAAGCTCATTTAAATCTGAAGAAACAAAAAGAACTTTATTGGTATCATTTTCACTCTCTTCGGGAAAGGTACGATTGATTGAAGGTGAAATCGAGTCAACTATTACCTTGACCTGTTGATTTGGGTCGAGAATAGACTCGGAGGATTCACTTTTAGAGAGAGTGGGTTTCACCGATGGTTGATTCTGGTCAGTTAATTCATCAACTAGTGAATGATTTAGGGATAGTTTCCTTAACCAGATGGAAGTCGCTCCGGTGAAGCAGGATGGTTATCAAACGCTATTTTGGCTTCATCCAAATAGGGACAAAGGTGAATGGGGTGATTCCCTTCACATAACGTACATGGAAATTTAACTTCACCCTTCTTTCCATGAACTTTACTAGAACTAGTTGATGGTGTGTCACAAACATGATCTCTAGAAGTTGAGGAGATAGGATGATCTGAACGGGAAGACCATTCTTCTAATATCTGAGGAATATTCTGACAATTTTGAAGAAGATGGTCTCCCGCATAAAGTTTGCATGGATATCAAACTTTGTGAGGCTTGACGAACGATATCTCATCAGATGTTGCATTCAAAGCAATGGTTGCTTGGTTTTCCCTCTGCTGAATTTGCTTCTTCTTCTTCTTCTTCTTCACTTTCTTCTTCTTCTTCTTAGCCACCTGGTTATTAGTAACAATACTTTCACCAGGGGAAGAGGAAGAATGGGAGGAAGAATCAACCAAGGAAGAAGGCAAAGGGTCAACTTTAGGATCAACTGGAGGTTGATTTTGTCCAGTTGGAGGTGTACTCGATTGCGGAGAAATCATGACATTTTGAACCAAGGAGGTTGAAAACAACCATACTAGCAAGCCAATGGTAAATTCCAAAAGGGACAATGTAGCCATATATGGAGCACCAATATTCTCAAATGGAGGAAAAGGACTAGGATTCCCATCAAAAGGAATTCCTTGATTGGTGGACTTCGGATTTGTCACCATACGTTTCAACCTAAGACCAACTAAGGAGTGAGAGTGGAGGATGTTATTTGTGGTCAATTAATTTTTATGACACTAGAACACAACTTCGCTTTTTCATTTTTAAAGAGTTGAGAAAAAACAAAAGATGACTCTAGTCGCCTTCGATGTTTAATGAGCCTAAAGGGACAAGTGCTTTGATGAACCTTTTCTTTTAAGGAGTTGAAAAGGAGTGAAAGTGACTGCTCTGGAGATTCTAGACAAGAGGGTTTACCAAACTAATCAAAAAATTGCAATATACACCTTAGTGGTAAATGAAAGAGAAATTACCAAGGATTTGTTGTACGGCAGTCAATCTTCCTGAATGTTGTGTTCAGTGCATTGTGATCGGTAAGGCAGCAGACTCGGCTTCCTAGGGATAAATGATTTCAACCTATTGGGTTCTCCCACTATATACTCGACGGTACAAGGAGCACAAGTCTGTACTAGCACTTATTGATTCAGAGAGGAGGAATCACCCAACCTCAGTGAAAATGACAACCACTAGGTTTAAAGACGTTGGAACACGTCTCTGGCCTAGACCTCCAGATGTTTTCGTTACGTTCCAATGCATTATTAGGTTAATTGATGTAAATTTTAGATTGATCTTGCTTAAAATTTTCCTTTGAGGGTTCACCACGAGATATTTTCCGAAATTCCTAAGCATGCAACTACAATGAGAAGCACTCTTTCCATTTATTTTCAACAATGAAAATCCTAGCTATGAGGAATAGAGCATACAAGTACTTTTTGAACAAACAAAAAAGAGCACAAACTAATGAAATTCCCTAAACCATTCCTTTCAAGCATTCACAAACTTTAATATGCACAATGCATGTTTTTCTTTTCGGTTTCTCTTAATGTGAATAATGCAATAAGAAAAACTAATGCACAAACGATTCAGAACTCTTTTCATAAAAAATGATGATTTGTGACAATTTCTTTTAAAGGGAAAGGAAGACTATATGACACTTTTGATTTTAAAGAAATGAAGATTTATGACACTTTCAACGAAAGGACAAACCATATGCACATATAAATCAATTGATATTTTATGAATGAAGAATTTACAATAATTCAATTTTCGAAGGAAAAGATGACTTTACGACAGTTTCTTTCGACAAAGATCAATCAACCATATTCTAACTTTGACTATAGACTGATAATGGCAAAGAAAACATTAAAGAAACATTAATCAATCCAATCAAAGTGAGGCCGACTGGCTAAGGAAATGAAAAGACTGTTTTCAGAGATAAGACATCATTGATATTCAGCAAGCAAGAAATCAGAATATTTTTGGCAAAAACTCAATCCAAAGGTGGTAAATTGACCTAAGGTTGATTAGCACAGTTCACAAAGGAGCTAACTGCATTGCATAGCACCATCTCTCACTAAAAACTGCGCTGATTTCAATGAATTGAAAACTGATTAGTGCAGGTCAAAGAGGGCCAGTCTGCATTGATCAACGCAGGCCAAAGAGGGAAAAACTGCGCTGATTAAAATATTCCTTTGTTAATCAGCGCAGGTCAAAGAAGGCCTAAGTGTGATGAAGTGCACTATCTCTAAGGCTAGCCTTCACTGATTCCTGTGCGGCCACTTAAGAGTCATCTAACCTCAAATTTTGACCAAAATTCAATGCAAAAGGCTGAATCACAACAAGTAAAGTATGTCAAGGTGTCTAAGGAGGTGGACAAGCTACTATAAGGGATAGGATCATTCCCCAGTATGGTCGCCAATTGTTTTTGGGAAAATTTAGTGTTTCTTCAAGCGCCTAACCCTCTAGACCTAGTAGCTAGTCTAGAAACAATAGATAAAATAAGGGACAGAGAACCTACTTGTAACTTCCGCTTGTTCCTTATCTCCCTTGACTGATTTCACCACTCCTTTCCGTACTTAACTCACTTGGAAAGTACCTACACACAAGCTGAGATAGAAACCCATCAAAGCATACAATAATGACGATATGTTAACTAAACATATCATAGAATCAAGAATATGATATACATCATATAAACACATGAATGGAAAAGGCTTAGAATTCTTTATTGATAGAAGGAAAGATTACAACCCATGTAGATGCATGTTTGATTCAGTGTCATCCTTCCAGCTTCAAACCCTTCTCTCCTCATGAAACAACAATTCAACATCATTACAATACTCTTACTAATCTCATTCAAACGACATTTGCTTAGCTCAAGAAATTCTGACCTAGGCCAGCCTTTGAATGCTTGGTCAATTTATAGCTGAATGGAGGAGGTTAAGCCATTAATGGCCCTCATGAATGCTCTGCCAAAATTGGGAAGTGGTTCCATGGAGGAAGGGATAATGAACTGAGGTTCATTCATCCTTTCCCTCATCCAAATACAAGCTCAATCAACCTGGAAACTTCCAAAAGTATCCATTGGATGAGGAATTAAATTGATTCATTTAAAAAATTCGATGAATCTCGCTCAGCGCAGGTGAAACAAAGGCTAAGTGCACTGCAATGCACCCAGTTAGTGCAGTTTCTACATTGCAATGCAGCCTAATAGAAGGATACCTATGCTGATCTCCTTAGGGACACTTTTTGTATGAACGGTGTCATGGAAACTCTTGGGAGGCAAGAATGATGTAGATTGACCTCATTAGGGAATGAAAACAACTAAATTAGGGCTTGATGGACCCTAATAATATGGATCTAGAAGTTGGGATTGATGTGCCCAAATTTACCTGTAACAGTTATCCTTAACACAACATTTTGATATCCCTTATTGAGGAGAATGTGGTTTTGTTTAAAGTTGGAAGAAATTTTATTTTTTTAATTCTTCTTGTACGTAAGATATATAGATAGAGTCATTCTTTCAATGGGTAAAAGGTTTCCTTTCATAAGTATAAGATAGGGTGTATCATTATCATCATTTAAACACATGGAAAATTTTAGTGGCTAATATTCGCAGGTGGGCTAATTTTCCATGATTTTTCAAAAAAAGTCTCACCAATTTCCTTTTTTTATAAAAATGATTTTCCCAAGTTTTACAATATAAAATTATTTCTCCTTAAAATTTGCCAAAATTATATAGAGAGTATATATAAAGTCATTACAAATTTTAATAATTTTACAAATACATTAATAAACATTTTATAGTTTTAATATTAGGGACTAGTGAGATTCGCCAATGTTTTTAAACTTCAAGATAATTTTCCATTCTTAAAAGTTTCCCTATTAAAACATTGAGGAGAAAACTAGTTCAATAAGTTTTGATGGAGTAACTTAAAGTAAACATTCATGTGGAAGATCCCTATCATTCCTACCAACTACCGAAGTTAAGTCATATTGGAAAATGAAATTTGTAATTATTTGCATTATTAAGCCCTCACTTCTACTTTTAAGGCTTGAATTTCCCCTAAACCTATTTATATTTTCCTTAATTTTGTAAACTGAAATTACAGGATTTTTCTTTATTTGATATTTATAAATAATGTATAAATATTGAAGGCCAAGTATTATTGAATTATGTCTCCCTCCTTTTTATTCCCTCTAACATCAACCATATTTCTTCTTGGTCATCTCGTATTATTTGATTAATGGGTTCCATTTTATTTTATTTTTTGTAATATCAAAACAAGTGAGTAGAATATTTCATGTGATAACTATATTGTCAAGCTATGTAAAAATAAAAGGAATGAATGAAAAATTCAATTTTATACACATTTTTTTGTCATGGTTATTCCTATTATGTAATTATGGTCGTTTATTTTCCCATATTGTTTTACATTTTTTAGTATATCGCTATGAAAATATTTTTAGCATAGCATCAAGTTCCTTTCTGAAGTTTTACAATCTTCCCGAAAAAATTGAAAACCACAACAAAATAATTAATTACTATCCATATGAAAATAAATATATGGAAATAATAAATTTCCAATATATTGGGCAATTATATACTTGATACTTTGTTGGAAACAATGATAATACTAGGGGCTGAATTAGTATTCAAGATAATTTTAAACTTTTAATGTCAATTTTCTTTTCTTATTCAAACTTGGCAACCATCCATATAATCAGTAGTAACATGTAATATGGCAAAAATATCAAATCAAAATACAAGCACACATCATGAGGATCATACAAATGAGATACAAGAATCTATGTGGAAACCCTTTCAAGAAAAAAAAACCAAAGCTTTTTGTGGTTATTGATGTAAAATAAGAGCACCTACTCTATGACATCAATCTATTTTTGTGAGCCACCACTAAAATGAAGCACCAAATCCCTCTTTTTGTAGATCCTTTTCCATCTTACCAGAAGCACCAAATTCATGGATTTGTTGCAAGCACCAACTTGTATCTCCTTGGATTTATGCAAGCACCAACTTCCAGGAGGCACCAACCCCCAAACCATATCAAGCACCCAATACAAATGGAAGCACCAACTTCCTGTATGTAGGCTCCAACCCACACCCAAATAGGAACTGAATGTTCTCTATAATTTGGTAGCCACACTACCTAATGTTAGCTTTGTTCTCTTCATAGCCTTCAACGCACGCAACACTCTCTACACCTTTTCTTGTTCTGCTCACTCTGTAGCATCACACTGATCTTCTCAACAATAGTCACTCATCATAGCTCCTTGTAACACTCTAATTTTCATGGCCCTCTGCATGATTTGCAAAAACCACTTATTTCACTCACAACACTCACCAGCTCAACCAGGCCACACAGTCCTCTCTACTCTCTTCTCTTCAACTGCATATAGTCAGCTCTCAACCTTCTTTCTCTACATAGGCACTTTCGGCCTTACTCATAATAGTGGAACCTCTCTTGGGGTCTCTAACCTCTACATAGGAACTCTCTGCCTTTCACTACAGAACTAGCTATGTTAGCCTTACACATCAACACACACACATAAAGATTTTCCACTTAGCTCTCTAGCAACAATGTTGCTTCCACCACCTTGCTCATTTGAGGTCTTCGGTTTTGTTCCTCTGTTTCTCACTAATCAATGTTTCCACTTTTGTATTTTATTCACACTGCACGATTATACCTCAGCATGGCTCTTCCATTCTACTATTGCGTCTGACTTGGTCTCTTCCAGTGAATTAACCATGAGAATGGGAACTTGACAGTTTCTCCATATTAAGAATGAATTCTTAGTCCACCTGCACTCTCCATCTAGGCACAATCCTCTTTCTTAACCACTCTCCTATCACTGAGGCTCTCCATGCATATTCATGGTTTCACACAACTTGGTTGTACTTTGGGATGACCTCTCCATGGAATTTTGTCCTTGTTACCTTGTCTCAATGCCTTCTGCAGATCCATTTGACTCCATGACCCAACTCTAGTGATTTGCATTTGTTTTTTATAGTTGACCCATTCATCCACATAACTCACTTAGGTATGCATCAGAGCACAAATATGGCTTGTCACACCTCAAGGAAGACCCAACACTCTTTCTTGAAGATCATGATCCTTGCTACCTTGACCCAGTGATCTTTGACAATCGCCATTAATCCTAACACCAACTCCTCTACTTTTACATTCAATCTCGTAACTTCCGACCCATCTGCCTTTAACTCTCTGTACTATCCTATCAGAGAAATTCCACATTCTTACTCCACAATGTTGCAATGTTACGATAGTCCCCAGTCCCTTGGCATTTATCTCCTAGAGAATTTACTATCTCATCTAACCAATTCAATGACCATCAACTTAATGCCATGTTAGATCCCCCTTTGTACCGTAACTTCTGCGAGGTTCTGAATTCATCTTGACTCCTTCTGCTTAGCCCTCATAGTGCTTCTCATCATAGGTTCAATACCTATGACCAGTTTCTTAGCATTAAGGTGCTAAGACTTCATAATCCTGCTGGGGTCTATTCTTCCCTTTTTAGCTACTTTGTGCCCTTGGTTTTATTAACATGCATGACCATGTGCCAGCCCAATATCGAAAGCCCCCTTTATCAAAACTTTTCCAAAATCCAATTATTCTAGAGTTCTGAAATCTTCAACCTCGGATATGTCGACCTCCAATATGAAATCATCACTCTACGTGGAGACTCCTAGAGGTGACACATGTCACCCGGTTCTAGCCCATTACCCTACCCAATAAGCTTGAATATTCATGCCATGTGTCCTCTCATACTTCCACGTAACGCTGGCATCAAATGTCACTGTAACATATCGGAGCCAAACATATGGTTCCATGTGTCCTGGTAGAGGATAGAGAAGATGGCTCATCAACGTTTGGTTTCGCATCGAAATCCTTTGTTAATATTCTTTTGGCATCCGTATGTGCTTATAAAGGCTTATTGGAACTTATCATATATAGAAAATTTTAAATGTTCCTCACTTTAAGAAGTTCCAATATTCCGATCCCCGATATGCCAATGTTCCGATGTGATAAGGTTCTAACCTCTGATGTGCCACTTGCGCCAATCCTCTAATGTTTTGGTATCCATATCTTCGATATGCCGATACTTTGATGTCTGGATATTCGATATGCCTAAGTGCCTCTATGCTAAAATCTGACATCTTTTTCTCTAATATGTCGATGCACTATTATGTTGGCCTTAGATATTCCAATGTGTCGATATGTTGAACCTCTAACATTCTAATCTCCAATATTTTGATATGTTGGACCTCCTACATTCCATTCTCCGATATTCTGATATGTTGGACCTCCAACATTTTGATCTTCTCCTTCCTTCCTAAGGCTTTACAACCATGAACTTCAGCAAACCATATCTTTTGATCCAGGAGTCCATTTTCGACTTTCGCATATCATTGGAAAGCGCTTCGAGAGAAATTTCCAATGGATAGGGTACAATGTAGCCTTTGAGTCATTATGTTGCTTGGTATATGACTCCAAACTTCTCTACGCAATAACTCTTTGGACAGATAAACTCGCAACCACCAAGGTGATCATTTTATGGCTTCTTTGGTAAGCCTACTATTGTGATGATTCTCTACATGAGGCCTGTAGCTACCATGGAATTCCCTCTAGTCCATTACTATTATCATCATTTTATGGCTTTTCCACTAAGCTTGCTACTATGATGATTCTCTACTTAAAGCTTGCACCTATGATAGGAATCCTTATGATCCATGAACAACCATGGGATTCCTCCTCGGCCATCACTACCAACATCTGTTGTGACAAGTATCCCAGGTAGTATGGTTGACATCAATGCCAACATTCCTACCAACATTTAGTAAATGCCAACTTCCCAACACATATTCCCAGCATGACTGTTGACGTCAATGCCAACACAATTGCAGATATCTTCATTAGGCCACTGGCCATCCAAACAATGCCAACTGTCCAATAATATCCCCCTTTAGCATTGATAGCAACACCTCATGCTTATCTTCATTTCATGGCCGAACCTCATGCTCCTTCGACACATCACATTGCATGAGACACCAATGGCCTTCTTTATTCTTCACAAACCATCACAACTTCTCCACAAATTCTCTCCCCCTTTGACATCAATGGCAAGGGGCTACAAGTTGTCTTTTTCTCCCCATGCAATCACTAGCTGTGAAGACCAAGGTCTAATTATTGAGATGTGCAATCTACTTCGCAGACATCTCTTCTAGGACTGTCATTGTTGTTGTTCCATAAACTGAGCATATGTGATATGCTCCCCCTAAACATATTTTTCCTCTATTTTGAATGCCTCTAGTTTTGGACACCTTATGGCTACTAGCTGAGTACTCTCTCCACTAATGCATATTTTGTACCAAATTTTAGAAAAATGATACCAAATAAACTGCTCATGGTATTGTTGCTGCTGAAAATACCAATTAATGTTGATGCATTTCTTCTCACACTTCAGTACTACTGCTTCTTCCGAGACTATGCTCACTTCATTTTAGCATCTCCACTTCTCCCCTTGAGATCAGACTTACACAATACACACTACTTCTCAACTAATACCAATTTCACCAAAAGAAATGATGTAAATTGGATACACTACCAGGTAAACTTTAATACCTTCTTTCATAAATAAATTTCCATTTGAACACAAGGTTACTCCACATGAGCCCAAACTATCAATTGACATAGTGATACCAATTGATGGTTAAGGGACATGAAAATATTGCACCAATTATGTCTCATCAACAAAATATTTTTATGTATAACCATACTCACAACTTAAATGAAATGAGGATATTTCAACCAAGAAGAAAAACTTTCAATTCCTCAACAATATTCCTTTCTGAGGCTTCCAATTGTTGCCTACTACTGCTTATCAAAGAAGCTCCCCATGAGTCAATTCTCTTTGATCTCCTACAATCACTTTCTTACCTTTGCATGGGGATTGACCCTGTGGACCTGAATTTACTATGAGCTTCCTTTCATTCCACACTTCCATTGCAGCCCATATTCTTCCCAAAACATAAGATATTGTTGTCTACTTTTCATGATGGTTGCGCTCCTCTTTTTCAACGTTGATATATTTAAAATAAACCAATTTATTCTTGTAATCAGCAAGAAAGTGCAACCATACCTTCATCAATCAGATGCATGTTTATGTTCATTCCTTTTAGCTTCTTACATATGACTTATTTGGCCTCCCTTGAGGCCATTATCTTCCTTGACTGAAGAGAAACATAGGATCTACTCCCCCTGAGTAGATCATCCTCCTTCTTATTCCATACCTAAAATGGTTAAGTCTTGAATGAAGTATTGCTCTCCAACTTCTTTTTTTCCCATGTTTGGGCTTCTTCTCAGCTGCACATAGATAGAGGAATCTTCTCCTTCAATTCCACCTTCTTAGCCCAAACCATCTTGCTACAATTTCGCCTTTTAGTTGGGTTTGATACAATAGTAGGAGGATAATTATTTTGATTTCTTCCTCCTCTTCTCATCATTCTCTTTTGACACAGAGCACTAAAGACATGTTTTATTTCTCAAGTCCATTGTTTATGCTTGTCTTCAAATTCTGAGCTGCTACATTCGCATGCATATGCTGAGAAGCATGTTATTTCTTCTCATTTCTATTTCTTCTCTTGTGCCTGAGATTTCGATAGTTGTAGAATTCAACATGGCTTAAGATCGAGGCAATGGAGTTACTCCTTTTGAAAATTCTTTTGTCAAAACTCCTATTGTGGTAAAAATTCCTTATCCTACCTTTCTGTACATTCTTGGGTTGCTACTACCTCGCACATGTTGTTTCCTTACATACCGTCTTAGTCTATTTCTTTATGTCCAAGATTATTGCAAGAAAAACAATACCCATAAAAATCCATGTGTTGACAGAGGCTAACTTTTATTTGAAGACTTTGTCCTTGAGTAGGAAAGGACCTATACTAGTTCTTCACGTGCCTTCCATGGCAGTTTCCATTACTTCCTTGCACTTTTTCTTCCAGCTACCTAACTCTCTTTTGCTTATTTGTTTGTTTTTTCATCTTATCCTTCTGATGCTACCTTTTCTTCTTTTGATGTTCTTTCTTTCCTTGTTGTGGTAGCTATCCAACAACATCCTTTCCTTTGTTTCTATTGGAACCTTGACTCCCTTTACCTAGGAATTTGACCCTTCAGTCTTCACAATCTTGGAGCATGGTTTTTCTTGAAACACAAATCAACCTTAATGAGAGGGGATCCCTTCTTAACAAGAATCTCATCCAAGGCCTTTGTGCCCCCCTCAAGATTCTGATATTGATATAGATATATTTTTGACATTTTAAAGTCATTTCTCAATGAGACTACCTCATTTTATAGTCTCCCACAGTAAGCTTCCTTATCACTCAGCTGATTGGTTAACATCCGAGTCAGTCTGCTAGCCTCTTCTTGTTGAGCATTTAGTTCAACCATTTTTTTTCTCAACTTCTCATTCTCAAGCTCATAGAGATTTAGTTTCTCCTCTCACTTGAGATTTTCCTCTGATAGGTCCTTTATCTCTTTTAGAGTCGAGATCAACCTATTTCTAAAAAACATCCTTCCAGTATTTCCAACAATTGGTATCAGAGCTTGGTTCCTTTAATAACAATTTAACAACTGGAAGGAGATCATGGAGCATACCAAGAATGGTGTACCTCTATTCAATGAAAATAATTATTCACTCTGGAAAGGAAGAATGGAGATCTATCTCTTGGCGCAAGGTTATGAAGTATGGGACACTATTAAAACTGGCTTTACACCAACCACGGATGAACAAAATAAGAATTTCATAATGATGCTAAAGAAAATAATATTATTATCAGTGGACTTATTGAATCTACTTATCATAAGGTGTTGGTTTGTAAAACCGCCAAAAATGTATGGGACAAGCTTGAGAATATATATGCAAGTGACTCAAATGTTCAAGAAGCAAAGCTTCAAATCTACAGAGAAAAATGTGAGCAACTAAGAATGGAAGAAGATGACAACATTGCTGCATACTTCCAACATGTTTATGAAATAACCAACAATCTATAAGGATTAGTAGATCCTGTTGACGAGAAGACTATTATACGAAGCCAAAGTAGTCTCGAGGCATAAGGAATTGAATAAGGTAAAAATTGTCCAAGACTATGCCAACAACTCAAGGACATTGGAAGAACTCATCAACAATCAATGATCTTACAACGACAGAACTAGCCTCGGTTACAAAAAGAAGAAGCAGGATCTTTTGCAACAAAATACAATGAACCTATGAGATATGACAGGCATGTAGACTTCATTGGACAAGATTCGTAAGAACAACCTTGGAAGACAATTCCCTAACAAAGATTTCCTCCTATGTATCAACCTATCTTTTATGGTCATTGTTATTCATGTAGAAGTTTTGGACATAGAGCTTCAGAATGTCACATGTATGTTTGGAATGAATATAATTCCATGAGATCTCTCAAAAATGGATATTCCAGAACTCATCATAATATGCATAAATTTGATCATTTGAGAGATGATGTTGAATGTTACAAATGTAACAATTTTGGACATATGGCTTGGGATTGTGAAGTTCTAGATAGGTACAACTATTATCGGTAAAACCCTACAAGCAAATTTGCTGGATCACGAGATAAACACCAAACAGAATCTGCTATGAAAAACATCAAATGTTACGAGTGTCATAACTATGGACACATATCTTGTAACTGCAGGTACAAGATGAAATCAACCATGAAAGAAAACCTTGACAATCAGAATAAGAAGGTTTGGAAAGGAAAATAGGTATAGGATGAACGAGTACAAGATCACCAAGAAAAGAAAGAAGGCAATAAGGTCCCAACATTTATGCTTTCATGATTCGTAACGGATTGTGAGGAATCAACAACTTCTTCGGTTAATGAGTCGAGTCAAGACGATCTGCTAAATGACACATTATTCTGAACAATTCAGCTTATCGAATCCTAGAAATTCGAAGATGAGGAGTCTATGCAACATTATATGACAGAAGTCTAAGATTGACAGACAGGTAGTTTCAACAATATGGCAGTTTGATTACATGTTTAGGGGGAGAATAATAGTTGATGTATTATAGATTCAAGAAGGAAGTGCGGTCAAACAATCTCTATGTGAAAGTGGATCAAGAAAATCTAACAATTATCGAGATATCTCAGCAAGATAAAGGAATATTCATATATCAAATTAAGTACATTGAGGAAATGCTCAATAAATTCAATATGGAAGATTACAAGCTAGTCTTTACCCACATGGTAACATGTTGCAAGTTAAGCTTAGAAAATTTGTCAAAGGATGTGGAATAAAGGTTGTATAGATCCAAGATTGGTAGTCTCTTATATGTGACAGCCTCCCAGCCTGATGTGATGTAGGCAGTTGGACAGGTAGCAAGATTCCAAGCAACACCAAAAGAATCTCATATTATTGCCGTCAAAAAAATTATTTGGTATCTTAAGGGCACAATGGAATATGGTATATGGTATCCCAAAGGAAATTATCTGGTCATCCAAGCTTATACATATGCAGATTGGGCAGTAAGTGTTGATGATTGTAAGAGTACCAGTGGAGCAGCATTCTATCTAGGTGGTTGTATTGTTTCATAGTTAAGTAAAAAGAAATCTTCAATCTCATTATCCATAGCAGAAGCATAATATATCATGGCAAAAACTTTTTGTACTCAAGTTCTTTGGATGAAGCAGAAATTGCAAGAACATCAAGTCAAGTTCAATGAGCCTATTCCCATCTTTTCCGATAACACCAACACCATCAGTATCTCCAAGATTCATGTGATGCATTGCAAAACAAAGCATATTATGATTAAATATCATTTCGTTAGAGAGAAGGTCGTTGAAAAGAATATCAAGCTTGAATATGTTGGCACAAAGGAACAAATTGCTGACATCTTTACAAAACCATTACCTCATGAAACATTTGAGTATCTTCACCAAAAGCTTGAGATTGTCCCAAGTTTTCATTAGACTCTTTCTCTTATCTACTCGAGTAGAAAGGGGCAATGGAGGTGTGTATAGGTCCGCAAGATGGTTGTCTGTCAAGGGTAGTTACCCTTTGCCATTTATGACAAGGGGGAGAGAAGGTAGTAGGAAGAGGTGTCATGATCAAAGGGGGAGTACCTATGTTTCCATCAATGCCAAAGGGGGAGATTGTTGATCAGTGGTTGTCATTGATGTCAACCCAAGGAGCACTAGGGGCTATCTCGATATTGCAAGGGAAATTTGACTTGAAAACATAATCTATTTTGAGTAAAGGATCTACTAGATTGATTCTGCTCGTCGAGATGTTTCTGTTGATATATGGAACACCAAGTAATTCTTCACGGTTTGAGAGATATTCATGTTTGAAGTTAGTAACCCCAATTACTGGGCTAAAACCCCATGGGGTTGTGGCATGGAATTTATCATTCATTTTGGTCATTGAATAGTCAATAATTACTAATTTTTTAAGCTCCTAAAATCCATCCAACATTCTCTATAGAAGCCTTTCTTAACTCTATAAAAAGAAATCTTATATATCCTCCAAAAGTAGTTATCATGGAATTTTCACTATAACTTTATTTCCACAAAGTCTTAGGTGCTGAAATTAAAACTCATTTGAGATGAAATCCTGATTCATGTCATGACCGAATGTCAAATCTTGGTTCACTATATTGTCATAGATATGATCTGTGGAAGCTAGAGATTTTGCAGGCTCCTGAAGTTCATCCCAAAGAGGTGACCTTGGGAAAATCGTCATAACTCTCTCTCTGAGAAGCAGATTGGAATTCTGTAAAAAGTGGTGGAAAGTACATGGAATGTAATTTTTTTGTATCAATTTTAGAATTGAAGTAGGAAACTGGGACACGTGTCACGCCGTACAAGTTCTCTCTACTGAACTAGTCCATAACTAGGTCATTGTGAGAGACTGGGCATAACTTTACCTTTAAGAATTGAAATCGGGTCAGACCTGTGGCATTGGAAAAGAGACTCAGAGGGTACTAAAGGACTGAACATAACATATTGGGGATCTGAAATCACAGAGACACATTAGATTCAATATCGTGCTCCTAGAAGGCAAGAAAAAAAACTAGATCAAGTGCTGTCAAGGGCTGCAAAGGACCAGACTTTCTAGGGAAGCAAAGGGCAAGGTGCAGCAAAATGATGTAACATAGGTAAGATCCAAGTAAGTATATTATGTATATGCATGTTCATATTTAATTTCATTATGTTCTTTGTATTCTAATTTGTTGTTTTTGTTTAGCACTGACATATGCTCTACAGGGTGAGGTAAGTTTTTATATTATCATGTCATGGGTATTTCCTTGAAGACTTTTTGTAAGTATTATATATTCATCAAGAGAAGGCTAAATGCATAATCTAATGTTATAAAGAGTGAGAAAGGGTAGCATGACAAGAGCAGCAATCAAGGTGTAGAACAACAGCAAGAAGTTCACCACATGAAGTCTTCAAGTGGGAATCACTGCATACAGTCATTGTAAAAGTATCATTGTACATAGTCATTGTAAAAGCATCATTGTAAAAGTTGTACAAGTTTCTATCTTCCAAGAGTTGAAGGGAAGTGTCGAGAGGTCTACAATCATCATTAAGAGGTTGTGTCATAGTTGGGGTTATGGTCTGGTGTGTCATATTATTCTACATCATTTTATATCATTGTAAAGTGGACCATTTTCCCTAGAACGAGAGTCCATTCTTCTTTTATTCTTCTATAGGGTGGTAGGGTGGTGTTAGGCTTGTGCATGAAGTCACCAATAGGTTCAAGCCTATGAAAACATCAGGGTGGTAGGGTGGTTCTAGGGTGAATTTTATCTCATTGGGTGTTGGGGCATCTGTTCAGTTGACTACTAAAGAATATCGGGTGTTGGAGTGTCCATCGAGTGGGATCTAGAGAAGAATGCTTTTCTAGATTCTAGGAAGCTGGAGATTTATTTTCAATTGGAGTTGAAGATTAAAGAATTATTAGAAAAGCGTTCAGGTGGTTTTTTTTCCAAAGGGGGTTTCCACGTTACAAACTGTGTGCATTTGTGTTCCTTTTGTTTACTTCTATCATTGTACAAACATTGATAATAATTGAAGATTAACTAATGCTCTGAAAGATTAATAATAATACTAATTGAAAGGAATATTGATTCACCACCCCCCCCCCCTCCTCAATATTTCCAACAATTGGTATTAGAGCTTGGTTCCTTCAATAGCAGTTTAGCAACTGAAAGGAGATCAAGGAGCATACCAAGAATGGTGTACCTCTTTTCAATGAAAATAATTATGCACTCTAGAAAGGAAGAATGGAGGTTTATCTCTTCGCACAAGGTTATGAAGTATGGGACACTATTCAAAATGGCTTTACACCAACCGCAGATGAACAAGGTAAGAAGAATTTGGTAAATGATGCAAAAGCAAAGAATATTATTATTAGTGTACTTAATTAATCTGCTTATTAGAATGTTATGGGTTGTAAAACCACCAAAATGTATGGGACAATCTTGACAATATATATGCAAGTGACTCAAATTTCAAAGAAGCAAAGCTTCAAATCTACAGAGAAGAATTTGAGAAACTCGGAATGAAAGAAGATGACAACATTGCTACATACTTCTAATGCATTGATGAAATAACCAACACTCTGGAAGGATTGGGAGATCCATTTGAAGAGAACACTATTATATGAAAGATTCTTAGAACGTTACCAAGAAGATTCAACCCAAAGGTATCGGTCTTGGAATATAGTGCAAATCTGGCCAAACTCAACTAAGAGGAATTACATGGAGTTCTCATAGCATATGAAATGAGACTTGATGAAGAAGAGGGTACTTCGCATCTAGAAATTGTGTTTATTGCATCTAAGAAAACCAATAAGGACAAACAAACTTCAAAGGCAAAGACCTGCACCTACAAGTGTGAAGAAAAGAAAGATGATGAAGAAGGTTTTTCAGATGGAGAATATGCTTACTTTATGAGAAAACTAAAAATTGGTAAGGAATAATTCAAAGGTAAACTTCCATTTCTATGTTTCGGTTGTGGTGAGGTTGGGCATTTCGCAGAAAATTGTCCGAACAAAAGAGATGGACACTCAAAAGGAAATAAAGGCTCAAGGCTCAAAGTTGAGAAGATCTGTTCCAATACTCTTGAAGAACAAGTTCAAGGTCTCAAAATTGAGGTTGAAGAACACAAATGTATTGAAGAGTCACTTCAAAAGAAGTTGGAAGAAAGCAACCGAGAAAGGGAAGCATTGGAAGCCAAAGTAGTCTTGTTGTGTAAGGAAGTGAAGAAGGGAAAAACTATCCAAAACTATGCCAATAGCTCAAGGGTGTTGGAAGAAATCATCAAAAATCAATGATATTACAATGACAGAATGTGCCTCGATTACAAAAAGGAAGAAGCAAGACCTTCTACAACAAAATACAATGAGCCTATGAGATCTGACAGGCATGTAGACTTCATTGGACAAGATTCGTAAGAACAACCTTGGAAGACAATTCGCCGAAGAATATTTCCTCCCAGGTATCAACCTATCTTTTATGGTCATTGTTATTCAAGTGGAAGGTTTGGACATAGAGCTTCAGAATGTCACTTGTATGTTTGGAATGAATGTAATTCCAAGAGATCTCTCAAAACCGGATATTCTAGAACTCAGCATAATATCCACAAATTTGATCATTTGAGAGATGATGTCGAATGTTACAAATGTAAAAATTTTGGACATATGGCTAAGGATTGTGAAGTTCCATATAGGCACATATATTATCTGCAAAACTCTAGAAGTAAATTTGCAGGATCAAGAGATAAACACCAAACGAAATCTTCTATGAATAACATCGAATGTTACAAATGTCATAACTATGGACACAGCTCGTAACTACAAGTACAAGATGAAATTAACCATGAATGAAAATCTTGACGATGAGAATAACAAAGTTTGGAAAGGAAAATAGGTACACGATGAATAAGTACAAGATGACTAAGAAAATCAAGAAAGCAATCAAATCCCAAAATTTATGCTTTTACAATTCGTAACGGATTGTGAGGAATCAGCAGTTGCTTCAGTTAATGACTCGATTCAAGACTGTTTGTAAATGACACATTATTCTAAACAATTTATCTTATCGAATCCTATAAATTCGAATATGAAGAGTTTATGCACCAGTATATGACACAATTCTACAATAGATAGGCAAGTAGTTTGAACAATATGGCAGTTTCATTACATGTTCAGGGGGAGAATAATAGCTGACATATTATAGATTCAAGAAAGGAAGCACTGACAAGAAATCTCTATGTGAAAATGGATCAAGAAAATCTAACATTTATCGAGATATCTCAATAGGATAAAGGAGTATTCATATATCAAATCAAGTACATCAAGGAAATGCTCAATAAATTAAAGATGGCAGATCGCAAGCTAGTCCTTACCCCCATGGTAACATGTTGCAAGTTAAGATTAGAAAATTCATCAAAGGATGTGGAACAAAGGTTGTATAGATCCACGATTGGTAGTCTCTTATATGTGACAGCCTCCTAGCCTGATGTGATGTAGGCAGTTGGACAAGTAGCAAAATTCCAAGCAGCTCCAAAAGAATCTCATATTATTTCCGTCAAAAAAATATTTGGTATCTTAAGGGCACAATGGAACATGGTCTATGTTACCCAAAAGGAAATGATCTAGTCAAACAAGCCTATACAGATGCATACTGGGTAGGAAGTATTGATGATCGTAAGAGTACCAGTGGAGTAGCATTCTATCTAGGTGGTTTTCTTGTTTCATAGTTAAGTAAAAAGAAGGATTCAATCTCATTATCCACAACAAAATCAAAATATGTCATGGTAGCAGCTTTTTGTACTCAAGCTCTTTGGATGAAGTGAACTTTGCAAGATCTTCAAGTCAAGTTCGATGAGCCTAATCCCATCTTTTGCAGTAACACCAGCACCATCACTATCTTCAAGAATCATGTGATGCATTCCAAAATGAAGCATATTATGATTAAATATCATTTCGTTAGAGATAAGGTCACTGAAAAGAATATGAAGCTTGAATATGTTGACACAAAGGAACAAATTTCTGACATATTTACCAAACCATTACCTTGTGAAGCATTTGAGTATCTTCGCCAAAAGCTTGGGATTGTCCCAAGATTTCATTAGACTCTTTCTATTATCTACTCGAGTAGAAAGGGGTTGTGGAGGTGTGTATAGGTCCGCGGGGTGGTGGTTTGTCAGGGGGATTTACCCTTTGCCAATATGACAAAAGGGGCGAGAAGGTAGTAGGAAGAGGTGTCATGATCACAAGGGGAGTACTTGTGTTTCCATCAGTGCCAAAGGGGGAGATTGTTGTTCAGTGGTTGTCATAGATGTCAACCCAAGAAGGACCAGGGGCTACCCCAATCTTGCAAGGGAATTTTGACTTGACAAAATACTCTATTTTGAGTCAAGGATCTTTTAGATGGATTCTAATCGTCGAGATGTTACCATTGATATATGGCATGCCAAGTAATTCTTCACGGTTTGAAAGATATTCATGCTTGAAGTTAGTAACCCCAATTAGTGGGCTAAAACCCCATGGGGTTGTGGCATGGCATTTATCATTGATTTTTGTCATGGAATAGTCAATAATTACAAATTTTTTAATCTCCTAAAATCCCTCCAATATTCTCTATAGAAGACCCTCTCAACTCTATAAAAAGAAATCTCATATATCCTCCAAAAGTAGTGATCATGCCATTTTCTCTATAAATTTATTTTTGTGAAGTCTTAGATGGTTAAATGAAAATCCATTTGAGCAAAAATATTGATGAATGGTGTGATGGAATTTTAGATCTTGGTTCGCTATATTGTCAGAGATATGATCTATGGAAGTTAGGGTTTTTGCAGGCTCCCGAATTTCATCTCAAAGAGGTGACCTTGGGAAAATCGTCATAACTCTCTCTCTGAGAAGTGTATTGGAATTCTATAATATGTGGAGGATAGTGCACGGAATATAGTTTTATATGTGTCAATTTCATAATCGAAAGAGGAAACAGTGACACATGGCACATATTACAAGTTATCTCTACTGAACTAGTCCATAATTAGGTCATTGTGAGAGATTGGCCATAACTTCGTCTTGAAGAATAACTGGGTCAGACCTGTGGCATTGGAAAGAAGACTCGGAGGAATACTATAGGACCAAATATAACATACCGGGGATCTGAAATCATAGAGATACATCACATTCAATATCGTTCTCCTAGAAGTCAAGAAAAAAAAACTATATCAATTGTTGTCAAGGACTGCAAAGGACCAGACTTTCTAGGGAAGAAAAGAGCAAGGTGCAACAAAATGATGCAGCTGAGGTAAGCTCCAGGTAAGTATCTTTTGTGTATGCATGTTCATATCTTAATTTCATTAGGTTCTTTGTATTCTAATTTTTATTTTTGTTTAGCACTCACATATGCCCTACAGGATGAGGTAAGTTTTGCAGGTATTATATATTCATCAAGAGAAGACTCAATGCATAATCTAATGTTTTGAAGAGTGAGGAAGGGTAACATGACAAGAGTAGCAATCAAGGTGCAAAACAACAGCAAGAAGTTCACCACATGAAGTCTTCAAGTGGGTAGGGTGGTGCTAGGCTAGTGCATGAACTCACTAATAGGTTCAAGCCTGTGAAAACTTCAGGGTGGTAGGGTGGTGCTAGAGTGAGTTGTAGCTCATTGGGTTTTGGGGCATTCATTAAGTTGACTACTGAAGAATCTCGGGTGTTGGAGCGTCCATCCAGTGGGAGCTGGAGAAAAATGATTTTATAGATTCTAGGAAGTTGGATATTTCTTTTCAATTGGAGTTGAAGATTAAAGAACTATTAGAAAAGTGTTCAATTGGTTTTTGTCCCCGAGGGGGTTTCTACCTTAAAAATTGTGTTCATTTGTGTTCCTTTTGTTTATTGCTATCATTGTACAAACATTGATGATTATTTAAAATTAACTAATGCTCTAAAATATTAATAATAATACTAATTGAAAGGAATACTAATTCCCACCCCCCCCAGTATTTCCAACAATTGGTATCAGAGCTTGGTTCCTTCAATAGCAGTTTAACAACTGGAAGGATATCATGGAGCATACCAAGAATGGTGTACCTTTGTTCAATGAAAATAATTATGCACTCTGGAAAGGAAGAATGGAGGTCTATCTCTTGGCACAAGGTTACGAAGTATGGGACACTATTCAAAATGGCTTTATACCAACCGCAGATGAACAAGGTAAGAATAATTTGGTAAATGATGCAAAAGAAAAGAATATTATTATTAGTGGACTTATTGAATCTACTTATCCTAACGTGTTGGATTGTAAAACCACAAAAAAATTATGGGACAAGCTTGAGAATATATATGCAGGTGACTCAAATGTCAAAGAAGCAAAGCTTCAAATCTACAGAGAAAAATTTGAGCAACTCAGAATGAAAGAAGATGACAACATTGTTACATAATTCCAACACATTGATGAGCTAACCAACACTCTCGAAGGATTGGGAGAGCCGTTTGACGAGAATACTATTATACGAAAGATTCTTAGAACATTACCAGGAAGATTCAACCCAAGGGTATGAGCCTTGGAATACTGTGCAAATCTGGCCAAACTTAGCAAAGAGGAATTAAATGGACTTTTCATAGCAGATGAAATGAGACTTGATGAAGAATAGGGTACTTCGCATCTAGAAATTGCATTCTCTGCATCTATGAAAACCAATAAGAACAAACAACCTTCAAAGGAAAATACCTACACCTACAAGTGTGAAGAAAAGGAAGATGTTGAAGAAGGATTTTCAGATGGAGAGTATGCTTACTTTACAAGAAAACTAAAAATTGGTAAGGGAAAATTCAAAGGTAAACTTCCATTGATATGTTTCGGTTGTGGTGAGGTTGGGCATTTCGCAGAAAAATTTCTGAACATAAGTGATGGAAACTCAAAAGGAAAAAACTCTTTAATAAATTCAACAAGCAAGGAAAGAAGAAACGATTCAAAAGGAACCTTCTCTCTAAAGAAAATAGCTCATCATCTGATGAAGATAGTGACAGTGAAGAAGAAGCCAATGAGAGAACATTGTTTATGGCCAAGCACAATAAACAAGAGGTATCAAACAACAAAAAAGATGGGTTGACCATAGAATAATTTTCTAAGGTGGAAATCAAGCTTATAAAAGAGCTCAAGGCTGAGAAGATCCATTACAATACTATTGAAGAACAAGTTCAAGGTCTCAAAATTGAATTTGAAGAACACAAATGTTTTGAAGAGACACTTCAAAAGAAGTTGGAAGAAAGCAATTGAGAAAGGGAAGCATTAGAAGTCGAAGTAGTCTCGCTGCATAAGGAAGTGAAGAAGGGAAAAATTGTCCAAAACTATGCCAACATCTCAAGGGTGTTGGAAGAACTCATCAGCAATCAATGAACTTACAATGACATAACTAGCCTCAGTTACGAGAAAGAAGAAGTTGGACCTTCTACAACAAAATACAATGAACCTGTGAGATCTGACAGGTATGTAGACTTCATTAGACAAGATTCATAACAACAACCTTGGAAGACAATTCCTTGATGAATATTTCCACCCAGGTATCGACCTATCCCTTATGGTCATTGTTATTCATGTGGAAGGTTTGGGCATAGATCTTTAAAATATCGCATGTATGTTTGGAATGAATATAATTCGAAGAGATCTCTCAAAAATGGACATTCCAGAACTTAGCATATCCACAAATTTGATCATTTGAGAGATGGTGTCGAATTTTACAAATGTAACAATTTTGGACATATGGCTAGGGATTATGAAGTTCCAAAAAGGTACAATTGTTATTGGCAAAACCGTAGAAGAAAATTTGCAGGATCACGAGATAAACACGAAACAAAATCTTCTATGAATAACATCGAATATTACAAATGTGATAACTATGGACACATAGCTCATAACTATAGGTACAAGATGAAATCAACCATGAATGAAAAGCTTGACGATGAGAATAAGAAGGTTTGGAAAGGAAAACAGGTACATGATGAACAAGTAAAAAATGACCAAGAAAAGTAAGAAGGAAATAAGATCCCAACATTTATGCTTTCACAATTCGTAATGGATTGTGAGGAATTAGCAGTTGCTTCGGTTAATGACTCGAGTCAAGACGATCTGTTAAATGACACATTATTCTTAACAATTCAGCTTATCAACTCCTATAAATTCGAAGATGAGGAATCATGCAACAGTATATGACAGAAGTCAATGATTGAGAGACAGGTAGTTTGAACATTATGGTAGTTTCATTACATGTTCAAGGGGAGAATAATAGTTGATTTATTATAGATTCAAGAAAGGAAGCACTGACAAGCAATCTCTATGTGAAAGTGGATCAAGAAAATCTAACAATTATCAAGATATCTTAGGAGGATAAAGGAATATTCATATATCAAATCAAGTACATCAAGGAAATGCTCAATAAATTCAAGATGGAAGATTGCAAGCCAGTCCTTACCCCCATGGTAACATGTTGCAAGTTAAGCTTAGAAAATTCGTCAAAGGATGTGGAACAAAGGTTGTATAGATCCATGATTGGTAGTCTCTTATATGTGACAACCTCCCGACCTGATGTGATGTAGGCAGTTGGACAAGTAGCAAGATTCCAAGCAGCACCAAAAGAATCTCATATTATTGCCATCAAAAAGATTATTTGGTATCTTAAGGGCACAATGTAATATGGTCTAAGGTATCCTAAAGGAAATGATATGTCCATCCAAGCTTATACAAATGCAGATTGGGCAGAAAGTCTTGATGATTGTAAGAGAACCAGTGGAGCAGCATTCTATCTAGGTGGTTTTCGTGTTTCATAGTTAAGTAAAAAGAAAACTTCAATCTCATTATCCATAGCAGAAGCATAATATGTCATGGTAGCAGCTTGTTGTACTCAAGTTATTTCAATGAAGAAAACTTTGCAAGATCTTCAAGTCAAGTTTGATGAGCCTATTCCCAGCTTTTGCAATAACACCAACACCATCAGTATCTCCAAGAATCATGTGATTCTTTCCAAAACGAAGCACATTATGATTAAATGTCATTTCATTAGAGTGAAGGTCGCTGAAAAGAATATCAAGCTTGAATATGTTGGCACAAAGGAACAAATTGCTAACATCTTTACAAAACCACTACCTCGTGAAGCATCTGAGTATCTTTACCAAAAGCTTTTGATTCTCCCAAGTTTTCATTAGACTCTTTCTCTTATCTACTTGAGTAGAAAGGGGGAGTGGAGGTGTGTATAGGTCCATAGGATGGCTGGTTGTTAGGGGGAGTTACCCTTTTCCATTGATGACAAAGGAGGAGAGAAGGCAGTAGTAAGAGGTGTCATGATCACAGGGGGAGTACTTGTGTTGCCATCAATGTCAAAGGGGGAGATTGTTTATTAATGGTTGTTATTGATGTCAACCCAAGCAGCACTAGGGGCTACCCTATCTTGCAAGGGAGCTTTTACTTGAAAAATTACTCTATTATGAGTCAAGGATATTCTATATGGATCCTACTCATTGATATGTTTCCGTTGATATATGGTACGCCAATTAATTCTTCACGGTTTGAGAGATATTCATGTTTCAAGTTAGTAACCATAATTAGTGGGCTAAAACCCCATGGGGTTGTGGCATGGAATTTATCATTGGTTTTTGTCATTGAATAGTCAATAATTAATAATTTTTTAATCTCTAAAATCCCTCCAACATTCTCTATAGATGCCCCTCTCAACTCTATAAAAAGAAATCTCATATATCCTCCAAAAGTAGTGATCATGGCATGTTAGCTATAACTTTATATCTGTGAAGTCTTAGATGTGGAAATTAAAATCCATTTGAGCTGAAGTCCTCATGAATGTCTTGACCTAACTTCATATCATGGTTCGCCATATTTTCAGAGATATCATCTGTGGAAGTTAGAGTGTTTGCAGGTTCCCGAATTTCATCTCAAAGAGGTGAACTTGGGAAAATCGTCATAACTCTCTCTTTGAGAAGCAGATTGGAATTCTGTAAAAAGTGGAAGATAGTGCACAAAATTTATTTTTCGTTGTATCAATTTTAGAACTGAAGTAGGAAATAATGACACGTGCACGCCATACAAGTTCACTCTACTGAACTAATCATAACTAAGTCATTGTGAGATATTGGGCATAATTTTGTCATGAAGAATCCAAAACAGCTCAGACCTGTGGTATTTGAAGGAAGATTTGGAGGGACACTACAGGACCAAACATCACATATTGGGGATCTGAAATAAGAGAGATACATCATATTCAATATTGTGTTCCTCAAAGGCAAGAGAAACAACTAGATCAAGTGTTGTCAAGGGCTGCAAAGGACAAGACTTTCTAGGGCAACAAAGAACAACGTGCAGCAAAATGATGTAGCAGAGGTAAGCTCCAGGTAAGTATATTTTGTATATGCATGTTCATATCTTAATTGCATTAGGTTTTTTGTATTCTAATTTGTTGTTTTTGTTTAGCATTGACATATGCTCTGCATGATGAGGTAAGTTTTGTCATTATCATGTCATGGGTATTTCCTTGAAGACTTTTTACAGGTATTATATATTCATAAAGAGAAGACTCAATGAATAATCCAATGTTCTGAATAGTGAGAAAGGGTAGCATGACAAGAGCAACAATCAAGGTGAAAAATAGAAACAAGAAGTTCACCACATGAAGTCTTCAAGTGGGCAGCGTTGCATACAGTCATTGTAAAAGTAACATTGTACAGAGTCATTGTAAAAGCATCATTGTAAAAGTTGTACAAGTGTCTATTTTCCAAGAGTTGAAGAGGCAGTGTCGGGAGGTTTAGGATCATCATTAGGTGGTTTTCTCATAGTTTGGATTATGGTCTAGTGTGTCTTATTCTTCTACATCATTCTATATCATTGTAAGGTGGACCATTTTCCCTGGTACATGAGTCCATTCTTCTTTGATTCTTCTATAGGGTGGTAGGGTGGTGCTAGGCTAGTGCATGAACTCACCAATAGGTTCAAGCCTGTGAAAACTTCAGGGTGGTAGGGTGGTGCTAGGGTGAGTTGTAGCTCATCACCTGTTGGGGCATCTTCTCAAATGGGTTTTAATTTCAGATTCTAAAACTTCACAAAAACAAAGTTATAGCAAAAGTTCCATGATGCCCTGTTTGAAGCCCCAAGATCCTTACTAGAGGAGGATATTAGGGTCACTATTTATATGAATGTCTTGCATTGAGAGGGTCCTCAACAAGTGAAAGTTGGAGGGATTTTAGGTGAAAAAAATAATTATTAATTATTGACTATTCAATTACCACAACCAATTATGAGTGCCATGCCACAACCCCATAGGGTTTTAGCCCACTAACAGGGGTTACTAACTTCAAACACAAATATCTCTCAAACTTATGAGAAACTTTTTGGTGTAAATCACATGATATTTCATTTGTCAACGGGTTTCGAACCAACTAGTGTGGTTCATCGTCAGGACAAATTGAAGAATCAAATCTAGCATTGCATGCTAAATAGTCCCAACAGAACCTCCAATGGTTATAATCCTTGACGAGGCAACGGTTATATTGACTAACAGCTATATATGACTGGGGGACAGTTAGACGGACCAGGGGTATAAAAATAAGTTAATTTCATAGCTAGTTAGTTATTTATTATTAAACTAAAGGTCAAAGGGACAAATAATTATCCTAGGGGTTTTATATATAGATAATAAATTAATTTTAAAAGATTATTAAGTAGATAGTTAGTTATAAAAAGTATTAACTAATTAATATAAATATTAGAATAAGTCAAGTGTTAGAAAAAATAAGATTTTAAATATTCATATTTAATTAATTGTCACATTAACCTAGAGGTATTAACTAATTTAATTGTTTATATGAATTTACCTAAAGGTCTTTACTATTTTATGAAATTTATATATATATATTTTATTTTTTATCATATGTTAATTTTAACAATTAAGATAAACGGTTAATTATACTATTTTCTTTCCAACACTTGACTTAGTCTATCATTATATTTTTGTTTATGCTAACTATTATATATATATATATATATATAATAGTTAGTATAAACAAAAATATAATGATAGACTAAGTCAAGTGTTGGAAAGAAAATAGTATAATTAATCGTTTATCTTAATTGTTAAAATTAACATATGATTAAAAAAAAAAGACCAAAGGACATGAGCAAGCCAAAAAACGAGGGAGGGGAGGAAGGGAAGAAAACGACTAGGAAGAGAGTGTTGGGACCCAGCAACTACTAATCTTCCAGCCATCTTCTCTATTGAGATTGCTCGGCCTTTTTTCAATCTCAAGGGCTTCCCTAAATTTCCGATGATGGAATTGTAAAACTCTAGCAATCACACTAGACTCCTCAATACACACATGGTTCTTGGTTCTTTCCACATGTTCAACTAAAGTGGAAGACTTGGTTCTCCTATGGAACAAAGTATTCTACTTTAGCTGAACATGCGGAAAGAACCAAGCATCATGTGTGTATTGAGGAGGCTAGTGTGATTGCTAGAGTTTCACAATTCTATCATCGGAAATTTAGGGAAGCCCTTGAGATTGAAAAAAGGCCGAGCAATCTCAGTAGAGAAGATGGCTGGAAGATTAGTAGTTGCTGGGTCCCAGCACTCCCTTCCTAGTTGTTTTCTTCCCTTCCTCCCCTCCCTTGTTTTTTGGCTTGCTCATGTCCTTTGGCCTTCTCTTTTTTTTATTATTATTTAATCATATGTTAATTTTAACAATTAAGATAAGCGATTAATTATAATATTTTCTTTCCAACACTTGACTTAGTCTATCATTATATTTTTGTTTATACTAACTATTATCTTAATAAATATATATATATATATATATATATATATATATATATATATATATATATATATATATATATAGATATATTTATATATATATAAATAAAATTTTTATAAAATAGTAAAGACCTTTAGGTAATTCATATAAACAATTAAATTAGTTAATACCTCTAGGTTAATGTGACAATTAATTAAATATGAATATTTAAAATCTTATTTTTTCTAACACTTGACTTATTCTAATATTTATATTATATATTTTTATTAAATAGTTAATACTTTTTATAACTAACTATCTACTTAATAATCTTTTAAAATTAATTTATTATTTATATATATATTTAAAACCCCTAAGATAATTATTTGTCCCTTTGACTTTTAGTTTAATAATAATATAACTAACTAGCTATGAAATTAACTTATTTTTATACCCCTGGTCTGTCTAACTATCCCCCAGTCATATATAGCCGTTAGTCAATATAGTCGTTGCCTGGTCAAGGATTATAGCCGTTGGAGGTTCTGCTGGGACTATTTAACATGCAATGCTGGATCTGATTCTTCAACTTGTCCTGACGATGAACCACACTAGTTGGTTCGAAACGTGTCAACAAATGAAATATCATGTGATTTACACCGAAAAATCTCTCATAAATTTGATATGGATCACAGAAGCCTCAATTCAACAATCTCTCAAACTGCGAAGAATTACGTGGCATGCCATATATCAATGGAAACATATCAACAAATAGAATCCATGAAGAATATCCTTGACTTAGAATAGAGTAATTTGTCAAGTCAAAATTCCCAATCAAGGTCAGGGTAGCCCCTAGTGCTGCTTGGGTTGATATCAATGACAACGACTGATCAACAAAGTATGTCTTCATGTGTGTATGGTTGATTATGCATTGTTATGCATGTCACTGTTTACAAGTAATTACATGCACATGAGGTGGTTGTTGTTGTCATGCATGAGGTCATGGTTTGTGTAATTTATATGGTCATGCATTGATGATTGGACTCTAGCTAGAATGGTGTGTATATGGTTGTGCTCTCACATGTTATATGTCTATTTGTAGTTGTTATGCATGTATAGTCTTGGTTATATTTATGCATGAATAGTAGGTCAAAAATGAATTGTGAGTTCATTATATGCAAATTTAGGTCATCGTGGTGCTATTGGTTGTTATGATGCTAATGTATTCGCTGAGATAGAACAAGGGATGCATATCATTAAAGCAAAGTTGTTGCATTGGACCTTGATGCAAGAGAAGATCGTCATACAGGTATTGTATGTTTGGCATGCATGTATGTACAGTAAGGATTGTCATATGCATTAGGTTATATACATTGGGTTTATGTACATGTTTTTGATGTTATCGTTACATATAGGATCGATGATAGTTGATTAGTATAGTCAGATGGACAGGTGTCATGAATGATAGTAACATGTGGTTGCATGCATTGTTGTTTTTTTTTTATGTTAGATAACTTGATGGTCATGTTATATGTTGTTGATGGGTATGCTATAGGTCAACTTGTTGTTGTTATATGATAGTTAACTTGATGATTAGCTCATATGTTGTTGATGAGCATGTTATATGTTAACCGATTATTGTTATATTCTAGTTAAATTGATGATTAGGGTTATAACATTAATATCTTCATGTTATATGTATCATGCTAAATTGGATGGGACTATGTAGATGGTTATGGTTACAATATTCAGGTATGAGCCGACATATTTGTGATGATTTTCACACGTGGTTGTTATGCATGAATGATAAATGCTTATGAGTTTATGATGAGAACATGTTAGTTATTTAGTGTTATGGATATCATGATCTTATTTATGTTTGATTTGACATGTTGTAAAGTTATATCTTGTTAACTAGATTGATTGTGCAAACAAGATAGCCTCCCCTGAGGTACACTAAGGTATGAGTTTGTTGATGTAGTATAGTTGGTGCTCCATTCTCGATTATGTCGTGTATTTCATGTTGAGTGTTTGGTGTCTATCATGTCATATAGTTGATTTATTTAACATGGTATGTTTTCAAGTTGGTTGAATGTTTGATGAGTTGCATAATACCAATATGTGTTCCATTGATATTGTTTTGAGATGATTGTACTAACATGTATATGTTGATATAATTGATATGTACTTGAGTGTAATAGGTGAGAGCTGTAGCATTATGTCTAATGACTATGAGTTTACTATGGATTATGACATGATTGTTACTATTGGTAATGATTGATTTCATATTGATAAATAAGCTTTCTTTGATATTTGGAACATCTAGTTGACATGTGTGATCAGTTGTAGGAAACCTGCTTGGCATGAGTGTGATGAGGTAATAATTGATGTGTTTATATAACTAACAGTTGAGTGACATGACAATATATAGTAAGACTTAATTGCAGTGGGGTAGAGGTAAAAGAAAGTAATTGGATAAGAATTTCTTTGGCTATGTTTGGAAACCTTAATTACAAATGAATGAGTGCTTTGCATACACAGAGCCTTCTTAACCTTGCTTTTATTTAACATTATGTGGATATGTGCTAGATTCATGAACATGTACTTGACAGGTATATTAGCTAGTCTTTAATTATAGGTAGATTTGTCAAAGGATTGGAGTCCCTCAAGAGATGGTGTGGATGTGTTCAGTTGCAAGGATTGTTCTTGGCACAACAAGATAAGGTAACTGATGTATTGTTATGTTTATTTATACACTAACAGTTATGTGTTTATGGCAATATGATGTAGGGGACTGCATGGCAAAGAGAGGTTTACATGAAATATTGAAGAAGGCTTTGGTTGAGATTCCCGAGAACCATGGGTATTGAGTCATGGTGTTTGTTGTTATTCTTGTGCTTTTGGTCTTTTTTTATTTGCTTGTGCTTGATTTGCAACTTGATTTATGTCTAGAGTATGGCCACATCACTTAGTTTGTGGAGTCATATTGTTATTGGTTTTCATGGTCTTCTTCTTGGTTGTTTCTTATATTTCCTTTTATGCTTTGAGTATTAGGAATTGGTTGGGAAAGAGGAAAATTAATGGATCTTGGGGAGAGTTGTGTGGCACTCGAAAGGTAATGTAAGATTCAGATGAAGCTTTGTGCTTGAGTAGGAGCAATGAAAGGTAAAACTATGACAGTCGGTTGGACTGGCTGGGTCCATTGTGGTAAATGGATGGTGGAGGTACAAACATGAGAAAGGTAGCCAAAAAAAGGTAAAGTAATTGGATCTAAGGTGTCAGATGCCCTGGTTAGGTTGGGAACTATGGTTCTCAATGTTGTGCATGAATAAAGGAAGTTATCTTAACCTTGACCTTGATATATGGTAATTATGTTATGGTCATGATTATCTTGGTGTTTATATAGGTATACATGTATGTATGTATGTATGTATGTATGTCATGTCTGAGAGGGTCCTCATGGATTATGATTATTAATGCTAACATTTATATGTATATATATATATGTGTGTGTATGTGTGTATGTGTGTGTGTGTGTGTGTAATTGTCTAACATGACCATGATTGTTTTATTCTAAAATTTTATGTATATAAACCATTGTATCTATGTCACTTTCTGATAGGGTCATCAGGAATCGTTCTTATGAATAAATGATTGCTTACGCAGGAGAATAACGTGAAGAGGTTCCTGGTCTATGAAGAATCAAGCGGGAAGAATAGTCATGACAAACATATGAGGTAATTATCATGTGGTTATGAGTTGATATTATGTGATTATGCTATGTCTATGTTTATGTTATGATAGGTAATGTTAAAGGATACATCAGCGAAATCAAAGCATTGTGGTTTGCGACGTGTTGGGACAAGCATGGATAAGACGCGGGAAGAAAGGTTTCTTGGTAGAGACAATGTGCTTTAGGATGTGAGTTATTATTGTTGTGCATATGTCATATATGTTGTACTTGTTGCACCTGTGATGTTGTGTGCATGTGGTGTTGTGTATATTTAGTGTGTGTACATGTTGATTATGTAATGTTATGTGCATGGTGTAGTACAAATAGTGTTGTATGAATGTTTCATATTCAGTGCTAGGTATAGATGGTGTTATGTACATGTTGGATGTGGAATTGTGTACACATTGTATTGTGTGCATGATGGATATGCGGTGTTGTGTGCATATGGTGTTGTGCACATGTTGGAGATGCATTTCTTTGTATAGATGATGCTATGTACATGTTGTAAATGCAATGTTATGTACAAGTTGTGTTGCGTGCATGTTGTACATGTGGTGCTATGTACATATGGTGTGGTGTGCATGATTGTACAAGTGGTTTTGTGTGCATGTGGTATTATGTACATGTTTTACAAGTGGTGCTATGTGCAGGTGGTGTTGTGTACATGTATTGCATGTGGCATTGTGTACATGTGGTGTCGCATACATGTCGTGCATGTGATACTGTGTACATGTGGTGTCACGTACATGTCGTGCATGTGATACTGTGTGCATGTGGTATTATCTACATGTTGTACAATGGTGGAGTCTACCTATGGCGTTGTGTACACGTTGTGTAGGTGGTGCCATGTACATGTGGTACTAGTGTACGTGTTGGATTGTGTACATGTTGTGCAGGTGGTTCTTGGTACATGTGGGACTAATGCATGTGTGGGATTGAGTGCATGTCATACATGTTGTGTTGCGGGCATGCGGTACTATGTATGTGCATTGTGTAGTCATGGTATCATGACATATGCATTCATTGTGTTGCACTCTAGACACATATTTGTGTTATGTTGTACATCAGGTGTAGGTGCATGTATTGTGTTGTACACCAGATGTAGGTGTATGTATTGAGTTGTGGTGTTGCATGTTGTGTGAGGATGAATGTCTTCTGATGTACATTGTGCATGTATATGTATGTACACTAGGCGTAGGTGTATGTGTTGTATGTTAGGTAGAAGTGCATGCATTTCATGGTGTTGCATGTCATGTATGGTTGTATGTCTGTGATGCACACTATGCATATGTGCACCTAGTGGAGGAGAAAGCACTAGGTGTTTGCTCAGTGTGGAAACCGATTCGGTGTGTGTACAAAAGAACAAAGGCATAAGTAAGGATCGATGAAGGATAAGTATCGGTATTGTATTTCATTTTTACTATGCATATGATTTATGATTCTGATCTATAATGATTACATGTGATCTATGATTCTAGTTTATGATGGTTACGTGTGATTTATGATTTTAATCTATGATGGTTATATTTTGAATCTAACTTGATGTGATATGTTTATACATGATGATATGGTTAAGATGTTAGTTTGACTTTTTGTGTTAGGAATTAAACAAGATTTTAAGCGTACCTTATTGATGATCCACCAAGAGGTATGATTTGAAGTTAATTCAATTTATTTTAAATCTAATGGAAGTTATGTTCTTGGAACATGAATGCATGAACATTGTTGGTTGAGTGGCCAAAATCAACAGCAAGAATCAGTAGCAACAGTGAAAATATTTGGAATATGTAGCAGTATGTTGGTAAAGCACTTCAGGAACAGGGCCATTGTGAGACACTGGTACCCAATTCTGTCCATTGATTTCCATGAGCATGTTATGACCAGTATGATGGTTTTAAGGCAGGTATATGCCTTGGTTTTTATATCTTCCAATACAAGAAATCCTTGCCAAGGGATGGACTTCCCGAGATGGGGGTGACAATGAAACTTGGAAGATGAATGACTACACAGATGGGTTGACCGAATTGATTGCGAGACTATGTAGCAGAGAAGGGAAGGCCAAGTATGGTGTTATGAAACCAGCTCAAGAAAAGATAGAAAAGATAGATCAACGCCTTAGAATTCAGCCTCTTCGAGGGGGAAACCTCTTTTACATTACATAGATGAACAATTCTTGGATGATTCAAATGACAAAACCTCCTTTCTATACATAGGAGTCTAAGGAGTCACAATATAATCCAACCGACCTAACAATAATAATATAAAGCCACAAAAATAACAATAGAGGGATTCTATGGGGCACAAAAATAACAATAAGGGGGTAATAGGGGCACAACAATATAAATAAGGGGTATAACTATAATAGTAATGGGGTAATCACTAGTATTATAGGGACCCAACATGCCCCTCTCCTTCAAAAAAGTGTTGTCCTCAATGCTTGAGTAATTTTGGATACTTATGCATAAAATTCTCATCCTCCCATGTGGAATCTTCAGCGGATAAGTTCTTCCACTTGATAAGATACTCTAAAATTGATCGATTTCGTAGCTGTCGAGTTCTTGTTTCTGTGACTACTTCCGGTTCCAATATAATTTTTCCTTCCTCGTCAAGTTCTGGCAATATTGTTTGAATTGGTAGCTTGTCACCTATAACCTTCTTTAAACATGAAACATGGAAAACTGGGTGTAATCGAGAAGCTACAGGAAGCTCCAATTTGTATGCCATAGTACCAATCTTTTGCAACACCTTGTACGGACCATAATACTTTGGTGATAGTTTATTATCCTTCTTAGCTTGTTTTAGGGATATTTTCTTATATGGTTGTAGCCGTAGGAATACCCAATCACCTACATCAAAACTTCTTTCACTGCGATGTTGATCTGCCTATTGTTTCATTCTATTTTGTGCCAACACGAGGTTATCCTTTAAGAGTTGGAGGACTTGTTGTTGATGTTCGATGTGATGTTCCACTGCCTGAACCTTAGAATTTTCTCTTAAATATGATGTGGTGGATGGTGGTTGATACCCATAAAGTGCCATAAATGGGGTCATTTTTGTTGCTGTATGGAAGGAAGTGTTATACCACCATTCAGCCAAAGGCAACCATTTGACCCATTGTGTCTGTTTATCAGATACAAAGCAATGAAGATATCCTTCCAAACATTTGTTTACTATCTTAGTTTGCCCATCAGATTGAGGATGATAAGATGAGCTATGAGCTAACTGAGTATCAAGACAAGAAAATAATTATGTCCAAAAGTTTCCAGTGAAAATGGGATCTCTGTCACTTACAATAATCTTTGGGTTTCCATGTAGCTTTTGAACTGTTTCCATAAATGCAGTAGAAACTGTACTGGCTTTAAATGGATGTGATAATGCACAAAAGTGTGCATACTTGGTAAGTCTGTCAACTACCACCATGATAACACTCTTTCCCTCAGACTTGGGTAAACCTGTGATAAAATCCATTGAAACCTCCTCCCAACGTTGGCTTGGAATGGATAAAGATTGTAATAGACCTGGTGTCTTAATTGTTTCAACTTTATTTTGTTGGAAAACCAAACATTCCGCCACAAACTTTTGAATATCTGATTTAAGGCCATCCCAAAAAAATTCCTTCTTAACCCTGTGGTAAGTTTTTAAAAATCCTGAGTGCCCTCCTAAGGGAGAAGTGTGCAATTCCATAAGAATCTTTTGTTTTAGTTGGGAATTCTTACAGAGGTATAAGCGATCTTTGTACCATAACGAATCATTTTTCCAGCTAAATGTATCAGAAGTACTGGAATATTGTTGTAGCTTTCGAATAAGTGCCCACACTTCTTCGTCATTCTTCCATTCCTCCCTTGCTTCGTTTATCCAATCTGGTTGGATAATAGAAATGGCACATAACAATGCTTCCACATCCTCATCCTTTCTTGAGAGTGCATCTGCCACCACATTTTGCTTCCCTTTTTGTAGATGATTTCAAAGTCATAACCCAACATCTTTGTGACCCACTTTTGTTGCTCTTCAGAGGATAATCTTTGTTCTAAAAAGTATTTAAGGCTATCATGATCCGTTTTTACCTTGAAGTGTCTTCCCATTAGGTAGGGTCACCATTTCTTAAGTGCATGGAGTATTGCCAACATTTCCTTCTCATAAATAGCTTTGCTTAAAAACTTTCCCTTGATTGGACGACTTTCAAAAGCAATGGGTCTTTCATCTTGCATTAGAACAGCACCAATTCCATTTCCTGAAGCATCACATTCCACAATAAAGGTTTTTGTGAAGTCCGGTGTAGCTAAGACCGGTGCTTGGCACATTGCCTCTTTAAGATGTTCAAAGGCTTTTGTTGCTTCCGGAGTCCATGAAAATGAATCTTTCTTCAATAATGTTGTTAGAGGTGCTGCTATTCTCCCATAATTCTTAACAAACTTGCGATAATACCCTGTCAACCCAAGAAATCCTCGCAGATGCTTTATGGATGTGGGGATTTTCCATTCCTTAATGGCTTTAATTTTGCTAGGGTCTACCTTAACTCCTTCATGAGATACAATATGACCCAAATATTCCACCTCCTGGACTCCAAAGAAACATTTGGATCTTTTTGCATATAATTGTTTCTCCTCCAATAGTTGTAACACCCTGTCAACATGTTCAACATGATCCTTCCAAGACTTGTTGTAGATTAGTATATCATCAAAAAATACTAACACAAATTTTCTAAGGAATGGTTTGAAAATTGAATTCATCAAATCTTGAAATGTTGAAGGTGCATTGGTAAGGCCAAAAGGCATGACCAAAAATTCATAATGACCCTCATGAGTTCTAAATGTCGTTTTTGGAATGTCTTCAATCTTCATTCTGATTTGATGATATCCCGAACGAAGATCCAACTTGGTGAAGTAAATTGATCCATGCAATTCATCCAGTAATTCATCAATGACAGGAATGGGGAACTTATCTTTAATAGTGAGCTTGTTGAGCTCCCTATAATCCGGACACATGCACCATGATCCATCCTTCTTGTGCACCAATACTACTGGAGCTGAGAAAGAACTTTGACTCGGTTGAATTATACCAGCCTCTAGCATTTCTGCAACCATACGTTCAATTTCACTTTTTTGGACATAAGGATATCTGTACGGCCTGATGTTTGGAGGAACACTTCCTGAAATCAGATGAATAGCATGATCATGATCACGCATAGGTGGGAGACCTTTGGGAGTCTCAAATACCTTGGAATGATTGTCCAGGACTTTTTGGAGATCTGGAGAAATAGATGATTCCAATGTGGAAACATCTAGCGAACATAATTGTGCAATTACACCTCTTTGCTCCTTTTTTAGAAGCTTTGTCATGCCATTAGAGCTGATTATCTTTCCTGGTTTCCCTGCAATACCCCTTAATTCAACTTCCTTTCCTTCCACAGAAAATTTCATGAAAAGTTCTTGAAAATTAAAAACTATTGTACCCAAGGATTGTAGCCATTGGACTCCTAGTACAACATCGGCACCTCCCATTGGAATGGAAAGCATTGGGCTAGTCAATACATATTCTTCCATGGATAGCTTGATATTATGGCACTTTCCAGAGCAATTTATTGTTCCTCCATTTGCAATCATCACTTGACACTCTGGTGCTGGATATAGGAAGCAATTCAATTCTTTTGCTACCCTACAATGAATAAAATTGTGGGTGCTTCCTGAATCAATCAACACTATTACCTTTTTCTTCTTGATTTGTCCTTCTATCTTGATGGTTTGAGGAGTGGTAATTCCCGCCAATGCATTACAAGATATGGTCGGATTTATTTGTTCTTCATCTAGGCTTTGTTCCTGGAATATATCCTCTTCTTTTGACCTTTCTTGCTCCTTTTCTTCTTCCTCTTCACAATCTATGTAGAATAATTTCTTCTCAGCACACTTATGACCCTTTGTGTATTTGCTATCACAATTGTAACAAAGCCCTTTTGCTCTTTTTTCTTCCAATTGTTTTGGTGTCAACCTTGTAGGTTGTGGAAGACTAGGGGCAACAACACTTCCGTCTTTATAGTTGTGAGTGGTATGCTTCCTAGTTGCCATAATTTTGCTTTCCATTTTTCTTGCTAACCTGAATGCCTTCTCTAATGAATCAGGTTCCCAAAGGCGAACATCATGTTGGATATTATCCTTTAAAGACCCTATGAACACATCAATTCTATGCTCCTCTGGAATATCTTTTACCCTTATGTTCAATTTTTGGAACTCCTCAATGTGCTCCATTATTGAACCCTTTTGTTTGAGACTTATCAATTGGCTAAAAAAAGTGTTGCTTTTTGTATCCTCATAATGTGCTATCAATTCTTCCGTAAAAATTGCCCAAGTGATAAATTGTTTACGAGAACAAATCCATTGATACCATACAAACTGATTTGTTTCCAAATATACAGTTGCCATACGTACCTTTTGTGCGTTTTGCACATTATTGAGATCGAAGAATTGCTCCATCTGTAATATCCATGTGGCGGGATCCTTGCCATAAAACTTCCTCATATCGATTTTTGGAATATGGTGATTCTTCGATCCAACATTAGCGTCTATGGAATCATGATTAACATTTCTTTTGTTCTCATCATGAGTTTCCTTTACTACCTTTTCACCATTAGTAAGTATTTCTTGTAGAAAATTTGTCAAATTTGTCTTCAAATCTGCCATGCTTGTCTTCAAATTTGTGTTCAAATCTATCTTCAAATTGTCCATCTTAGCTTCCACGCCATTTATCTTAGCTTCCATGCCATTTATCTTAGCATCTGTTAACTTTTGTGAGCGTGACATTTGTTGCACTTGTTCTTGTAATTTTGATATATCATGTAGCATTTCTTCCTCTTCTTCATGAGTCATGCTAGAGCTTTCAGGTTCCTTACTAGGTGTTTGCATTTTCTTTCCTCGAGGCATTAGTTACCGATAATAATGCTCTACTATGCCATTTGAATTCCTTCAAAATAAATTTTCAAACCAAGCTTAAGAAAAAATTTAAAAAAATCTACACACCTTTTTTCACTTTGTAGGAGCTCGATATTGCCTCTAATGTATCTCTGTACTTTCCAATCATCTAGTTCTGAATTTGTGACCTGTAGTATCTCTCTGTGTCCTCTTTCTAATGCCACCAGTCTTATCCAAATTGGATTCTCTAAGAAAGCGTTATGCACAATCTCCCAAGATGACCTAATTATAGACCTTTCCAGAAGAGCGAAGTTGTATGAAGTGCCACGTGTACAATTTTCGATATTTGGTTCTGAAAATGATATAAAAGAAACTAAAGTCCGTCCTCTTTCTGTACCTTCTTACGAAATTTCAATCTGATTCCCAGAGAGAAAGTTATGAAAATTTTCCCCAGGTCACCTGTTTTGAATGTAATTCAGGAGTCTGCAAAAAGACCAAATTCCTCAGATCATATCTCCGAAAATATCACGCGAAAATCTCTGAAATTCGGACCCAAGGTTCAGCGCGATTTCTTCTCAAATGGGTTTTTTTTGTGACTTCTGAAACGTCACAGCAACAATGTTATAGGGAAAATTCCACGATGACCTATTTGGAGCAGCGAAACCCTAGAATCCAAAGCTTTGATACCAAATGTTATGAAACCAGCTCAAGAAAAGATAGAAAGGATAGATCAACGCCTTAGAATTCAGCCTCTTCGAGGGGGCAACTTCCTTTACATTACATAAATGAACAATTCTTAGATGATTCAAATGAAAAAACCTCCTTTCTATATATAGGAGTCTAAGGAGTCACAATATAATCCAGCCGACCTAACAATAATAATATAAAGCCACAAAAATAACAATAGAGGGATTCTATGGGGCACAGAAATAACAATAAGGGGGTAATAGGGGCACAACAATATAAATAAGGGGTATAACTATAATAGTAATGGGGTAATCACTAGTATTATAGGGACCCAACAAATGGATTTTTTTTGGTCATGAGCATTGCCAAATGGAATCAGATGCACATTAGTAATGTGCCCTGGAACAATGAGCTAGTAATTGTTCACTGAGAGGAAAAGTGGAGTGGGATTATGGCACCAGACTTTGGATGCAACTTTGACTTTGACAGTGGATTCTGGACTTCCTAGGAAGGAGGTGAATCCTAGTATTACCTTGAGGGTGGAGGTGTGAGCCTTTGGATTCCCTTGTTAAGGATGCAAGCATCATATCCTTTTATTTATAGTGGAGCAAATGTATGTATGCATATATATTATTGTAAATAATATATCGAGCTAGTTTAAAAAGCTCCATAGATAGTATGATTATTTGTTGGATGAAGAAAATGTTCATGAGTATATGTTGTTATTATTGTAAATACCCTAACGAGTTATGATATAAAGCTCCAGGAAACAGTATGTTTGTCACGTTTTAGCATGTGGTCATTGTAAATACTACAACGAGTTGTATTATAAAGCTCCATGGGTAGTATGTTTTGTTTTCAGTATTCTTATTGGTTACAGGTGTCAATGAACATCAAGGACATTGTTCCGCCAAAAGGAAGGGTTCTGTAACATCCATGGTTAAAAAACTCATGAAAAAATATAAAAGGCCAGAGTGATGGGACACATATTCCAATCTGAATGATGGGAAGGACATCCTAGTGGGTGTTCATTTGGTTATTTATGGCTAAGGCATTGAAGAGGCAAAAGGGTATTTTGGCACATTTATTTATGAAAATAATGGAAATTAGGAGAAAAGGAAGGTGAAAGGTCACATGTTGCATGTGAGGAGGAAATTGAAGGAAAATATTGGAAAATGAAGAAAATAGGGGTCTCATTAATAAAAAGGCTTTTGAGGATCAGTTGGCAGACTTAGACAGTGTTAAGACTTGATCAGTTCAGTTTCAGAGTTCTCTCGTTATTCTCTCTCTCTCATATTCTTGGATACTTTGAGTTTTCTTGGAGCGCTCTTGGAGAGTGTGGAATACTTGGATTTTTGGAGCAAGAAGGAAAAGGAAGAGAAGGAAAGTGCAAGAGAGAATTGGTATCAATAGCTACAATGGGTTTTTCTTGTAGGTATCGAGTTTCAGTATGTTTTCCTTACTAGTTTTGGCATGCACGACACATGCATGTGGTTTCTTTGTCATGATCTATCATTGGCATGAAAGATTGCCTAGATTGATCGTGGATTGTATATCCTTTCCATTTCTTAGTCATCCATGGAGATTGTGGGTCTATTTCCTTGTTTTGTTTTAGTTAGTTCTCATGTTTCCTTAGCTTGGGTTGAGTTATTAGTTCCTCGAAGCCTTGGTTGAAAAACCACTATGGAAGCCCTGTAACAGCTTGGGTTGAGTTACTATTCCCATAGTCTTGGTTGGACAAATGCTCTAAAATCCCTATCATAGCTTGGGTTGAGTTACTAGTATTGGGATACTCAGTTGGAAAAATGCTTTGGAACCCCATAGTGGGTTAGAGTTAGTATTCCTAGAAGCCTTGGTTGGAAAAATGCTTTAGAAGCAGGGTAAAAGTTGTGGGTTGAGTTACTAGTCCTAGAAACCTTGCTTGGAAAAATGTTGTAGAGCCTGATGGCAATTGTGCATTAAGTTACTAGTATTGGGAGCCACATTGGAACAGATGCTCTGGAGCCCTGGAAGGCTGGGATGAAGATCGATCGGATGATGGTTTTGTGATGTATGACCATGAGGTGGAATCCCTATTTTATAGGTTGAATTATATGGCCTATGGAAGCCTTGGATGATTTTTTATTCATGTGTTCTATGAGATCCCACATTCATGCTTAGAATATGGCATGAAGGTGAACGGGTGAAGAGATATTTGGCTCATCCATTCTACAGTCGGGTGGAACATGGAAGTCCCATCCCAGGTTTGGATTTTGCATCAATAATGAAAGGTTATTTCTCCTTGTATCTCCATGAGCATTATGATGGATTATATGTGGTTTATATGGTTGTGAATTCATTGGTTTTTTTGTCCCTACTATGCTAGTTAAGTATTTATTTTATGACAATAGTCATGTATGGCTCTCATCATGTTATTACTTGTTATTGAATGATCAATGTATCTATGAAATAATGGATGAAATTATAGATAATGTGATAAGGAGACAATGATTCATAATGAATCTTAGATAAGTATGAGACCCCTATGCTCAAATATATTATTTACACCTATAGGTTGCATATTTACTAAGTGTTTAACAAAATGTTTGTCATTGTTAGACTTGGTTAAGTCAAGTACTTGATCAATTTTTGTGTTAGAGGGTTTGCCTTAGTGTCATTTAATATCTTGGAGAGTCTCATCAAGTTCTAGGCATTGGATTGGAGACTAGCCCTGAAAAACGGGCATAAATCTCGCAGTCTCTGGCACAGAACTAGCTGATAGAGACTACAGTCTCTCCCTTGCAGGCACTGTGGGAGTGACTATATGTTTACATTTGCATGCATGACATGTCATGGGAGATACTCTGGGTATAATTCATTGAAATTCTAGGTTAACTCAGGGGTTGGGCACTTGGAGTGGTGGATTAGCCCCTAGGGGTCTTGAAGCACCTGAGGGAGGTTTGTAAGGCATTGTTTTTTAGATTCCACTTCCTCAAGGTCACATGGGAGGTTGACTCCACTCATATTAGCCTCTCATCACATGTTTACCCCGACTGGTCAATTGCTTAGGTAGATGTGGGAGGAGGGTGTTACAAATACCATTGTTTTGGGCATTTGATGTAATCTTGAGTTAAATATGTAACCTCACTGTGTTGGGTAATTGATGTAAGCATGATTCCTTCGTGATAGGAAAGGCCATATTTTGGTTGAGTCATAGCATCATGTACTCATTTGTATCTCTTCTAGAAGTTTCATCATATGCTTAGGGGGAGCATGGTTAGTACTCATATTCAACAACATCAGATCTACAATTATCGTCTCTAGAAAGGGTGTCTTCATTTATCATTGGTCATACCTTTGCTTGTGATGTCAAACGGGTAGAGAAGCTAGGTGTTTGGATAATTCTTGGTCACTTGGGAGAGAAGCTTGAAGTGTCTATTGATGTGTTTACAAGCATTTACAGTTGGTGGTAACAAAACACCAAATTTGTTGTCATCAAGTCCAAAGGGGTATATTGTTGGCATTATGACTAATGTTTTGTCGTTCATGGAAACTAGGGAAAATTTTAAGGATGGAAAATTATCTTAAATTTTAAAACGTGGAGAATCTTACTAGTCCCTAATATGCAAACTATAAAATGTTTATTAATGTATTTGTAAAATTATTCATATTTATAATGATTTTATATATACTCTCTATATAATGTTAGCGATTTTTAAGGTAAAATAATTTTATATTGTAAAATTTGGGCGAATCGTTTTTATAAAAAAATGGAAATTGGCAAATCTTTTTTTGAAAAAACCATGGAAAATTAGCTCACCTACAAATATTAACCCCTAAAATTTTCCATGATGGAAACCTAGTTGCTAAAAATGTCAATATGATGGTAGCAGGATGAGTATATAGACTAGTACAGATGTGACAAAGATATTGGACAAAGGAATATAAGTTCAGAGATAGAGGAATGATAAAGGTGAAGTGTAGGAAAATATACATGAGTTATATGAACAAAGACCACATACATACATGGGTATGGTGAAGAAAAGTTGCATACAATTTCTGCACCATAGCATTCTCAATACCAGGGGTATTTACCATTGATATTGGCCCATAGTGATGAACACGACAACGGATATTTGATCCCATCAAAGAATACCATCAACATTACTATGGGATTAGCCTAAGGTATTGTTAAGGCCTAAGATATATAAGGAGATTGATATCAAAGTGTGAAGTGTGCAAGTTATGGGTTATTAATCAATGGTTTGATTCGAAACAGGTGTGCACCAAGGAGCATGAAGAAGGTTCATATTTAATAGATATAAAATCATTGTAGTGACTAATAAACATGATTTCTTGATTCTTTATGTTTATGACTAACAATGATAAATCTATGATGGTAATGATACTATCACATCAATATGTGATAGTAGGGGTTGTAAAATATGCTTTGTTGTTGTAGAAAAGGAATGATTCAATAAATGTAGATATGTATGAAGGTTTTCTTTAGAAAGAACCTATACATATGTGGATATAATTTAGGGGGGTTGTGTATATATTTTGAAAAATTTTATAATTTGTACGCAGGTGTGAAGTACTAAAAGTGTGTACATATGTGAGAGTTCTTTACTTAAGTCGCATACAACTTCTAGGGTTTTGAATCACGAACTATTAATGATGGTTGATTTGTTTATTTATGTTCACTATTGTCTTTCAATGATGCCTCTCTCATAATGATCTATTTTTAACAGTACTAGTTGGGTTGAACTAATGAAATGTTAACTAATTGATGATGCTATTGTGTAATAAGATGTATTTGGTTATGTGTTCTGCTATGGGTTTAGTATGTGATAAATCGATTGTTTCAGTGTAACAGTGATTCAAATTCAGGTATCAATATGTTTTAGATATATACATGGGTATTGTTTAGGAGAAGTGCATATATATGAAGGTACGATTAAAAACATTAGTGCATACAATCTAATGTATGTTTGATCAGAGTTTACAATGGCAACAATTGGTTTTTGTGATGGGTAACACCATTTGGCTTGGTATACTGATGAGTGGCTATAGATTTGCATGATCTGTTCTGATCTGGTTTTATCTAGTTTCATTAGTATCAAAAGTTGATTTAATGGTTCAATATTTGAGTAATTGACTTTAGAATAGTTTAAATTGGATTGTGTTTGAAACATTCTGAAAAGTGACCCATAAAGAGCTGAGGATAACAGTATTTAGAAATAGGTTTGTAGCTCCCTTCGAGTAGGAGATGGAAAACGAGAGAAGGTTGTATCTTTCTACAAGATGGAGCCTATGTACTGGTTAAATTTTGCACCAATACAAGATTTTAATAAGAATATATTTTATAAAAGAAGACAAATATGATGGCAACGGTAGTTTTCACCCACATTGGGTTTCCACTTAAAATCTTAGTGTCCATGTGTTTTGTTGTGCTTCTTATGTGTTGATGATCTATATTCTCTTTACTACTCATAATTTCTACTTAATACATCTTTGATAAATTAATTATGCATTGGTTAAAGATTATCAGATGATAAATTATATCTAAATCTATTTCAATGGATATATTCAACTTGTGTTCATCATAGTCGCATAGATACGTGGGTTCACTAAATAATAGTCACGTATAGCAATTGGAATAAGAAAATTAAAGTTGAAGTAAGTTTTAAAATACTGATTCAACCCCTCACCCTTCCGCTTAGTATTTTTCCTAACAGTTTTTTCCTACAAGTTTTTGTCTCTTTCCCTCCTTATCAGAGTTTGTACATGGGTACCTAATCAACCATTGTTGCGAGGACCCATTCTTGGTTTGATTTTTTCTTTAGTTACTCCCTATGTTTCACTTGAGGAAGGGTGTTAGAGATTCCTTTTCTAATGCTTCATTTCCCTATGAACAAAGTATGGTGAGTTGTAAGCTCACATAGGGACTTGCATTTTCCCATATGTCTTAGTTATCCTTAACTAACAATGCCCCTCCTCGATTGATATACAATGGAGGATTTCTATGTACAATGACATAATATTGTAAGTAATAGAATACTCTTATAGGGTTATCATCATTGTGATAATGGTTGAAACAAGCTATTTTCTCTCTATTTATATTTTTTATTTTGTATATTTTAAAATTTAAAATAACCATTAAAATTATGATATTAGCTTTTCAGATTAGGAAAAAGAAAATTGTATTTTTTTAAATATAAAATTAATTTTTATATTTAAAAATATAATTTTTATTTGTAAGCTTGAGATATAATTTTCATTCATTTTAAACTAAAAAAATTAGGTATTATATCCATATCCATTCAGTAAGGTTTCCTCAACCTGCCCATTAGGAATCCAAGACACTTGGCCACCTTATGACATTATAAGTGGTCCAAAAAATAAAAGAGTTTGAGATTATCCATCATAACTATATAGGTATGATTGTCCTTAATTCACCTAGTGACCAGATAAGAAAGACAAAATAACAAAGTCTATAAATACTTCATTTATACATATCAAAAATTAAAGACTAAACTAAGAAAGATATGTTATTAAGCATTTTTGGTGGAGATTATAGCAGAACTTTATCACAACTGAAAAAATCTAGGTGGTGGAATTCATTAGGTGGAGATGCTCGGGAATTTTTACACAGGCTGGGAGTGAAAAGACTAGGGTTTGACATAGGAAGTAACAAAAGTAAGTTGGTAGACATGGAAGGACAAGGAGGAGGGAGCTCCACTCCCTCCTACAGTAATGTTGTTTCAAACAGAGGTAGAGCAATGAATAGAAACAAGTCTCAAAACTCCGCAGAGAATAAGACAAAAATTTCTGACACCTAGAAGGCGAAAGGCAGCAAACCCCATGAAAAGGAAGGGACCCACGAGGAAGTCCGACAGGAGGAGAAAGCAGAAGATGGCAGTCAGGGATTTGAAAATAAAGCTAAGATGGGGCCCTGCAAACCAAAGTCTAACATTAAACCGTGGGTAATCCTAAATGATCCAGCTCTGCAAGAGCACAGAGATCATATGACAACCTATGCAATCATATGCAAGTTTATGGGCATCTGGACGATAGCGAAAGCTTTGTAAACTTGGATAAAAAACACTTAGAAACCAAAAGGAGAGTTAAATATACATCTTGGATCCAAAGGTTTTTTTATTGTGGTATTCACGAACCTGGAGGACAAGGACAAAATTTTTGAAGGAGGACCATATTTCTATGTGGCTGCTGGTCTCTATATGTGACCATGGACGATGAACTTTGTGCCAGAGTGAGAGATGTTCACATAGGTCCCGGTATGGATCAGACTATACTCCTTACCTTTAGATTATTGGATGCCAAAATATTTAAGAGCTATAGGTAATAAATTAGGTCATTTCATAAAGATTTCAGAGGCGACTTTGCGAGGAAAATATACCTCCTTTGCTCGCATATGTGTTGATATGGACTTATCAAGAGCACTTCCAGATGAATTCATCCTTGAAGTTTATGACGAGGAATGGGTTCAAGTAGTTGACTATGAACACGTACCATTCAGATTCCGCAAATGTCATGAACATGAACACCTATTCAAAGACTGCCCACCTAATAAAAGGGAAGAACACCAAAAAACCAACAAAGGGAAAGACCCTACAGGTTTTACTAAAGTGGGAGGAAAACGGAAAGGAGGGGGAAAAACGACCCAAAAGAAACCTAGTGAAATCAAAGCACTAATTCACAATAGTTTTGAAATTTTAGAAGAAGAAGTAGAAGAGGAAGGAATACAAAAGAAACCAAAGGACCAACAAAGAGGGAAAGGAAAAGAAACTAGCATGGAGATCACTCAGGAACAGAATGAACATAAAATAGACCCACTGAGTACCATGGATCTAGAAAGGGACCATGATATGACCCAGAGTGAAAGTGGCATAGAGGAACAAGACTTACAGGAGATCCTTGAGAGGGAGAACCTTGAACTAGAAAAGTTTCTAGAACAAGGAAGCAATAGAGGAATTAACTCTACCACAGGAAGAAGTTGATAGGGTGTAATAGCTATTCTTCAACAGGTCACATCAAAAAGTGCTAGGAGTCAAAAGAGGCCACGAAAATCAGGAAAACAGAGGGGTTACATCAATGGGATTAATAAAAGGAAAAGCCGCCAAAAACCCAAGTAAGAAAAGAGGAAGGAAGAGACAGAAATAATTTCTGTTAGAATGTGGAAGACTCATGATTGGCTCAGAAAAGATAAAAGATCTCTCCCATTACTCCTTCACAAACCCCCTTAATGAAGCTCACAACCTGGAACATTAGAGGACTAGGGAGTAGAAGAAAACAAAGAAATCTAAGTAATAGAATCAAAGAGGAAAAACTAGACATAGTGTTCATACAGGAAACCAAATGCTCAGTAGAGAAGATCAGAGAAAAGCATAGCAAATGGCTAAGTAAGTATGAGTATCTTGAAGTCAAACCAACAAAATCAACTGGAGGAATTCTCACTTTATGGAATCCTCAACAATTTGGTATTCTTGATGCAGAGGCGTCCAGGCACCACCTTTCTTTGATCATTCAACCTGTGGGGGAAAGGGAGTGTTACATGATCACTAATGTCTATGGCCCTCAACTTCTGGAAGATAAATTTAGGCTCCTCACCTCTCTGGAGGAAATGAAAAAAAGACACCCAGCAATACCCTAGATTATTGGGGGAGACTTCAATATGATTAAATCTCTCACAAAAAAAAGGGGGAACCAGATCACTTGGTAGAGATTCAGTTGCCTTCCAGAACTTTCTCACCAATATGAGACTAGTGGATATGGACATAAGCAATGACATTTTCACCTGGAATAACAAAAGAAAGGGCACTACGCAAGTTTCCTAAAGATTAGATAGATTCATAATCTCATAAGAGCTTCTGCTCACTGGACGAATCCTGATAGCGTTCATCCTCCCTTTTGGAGGCTCAGACCACTGGCCCATCCAACTAGAAGCTTCCTTAATTGGTAAACCGAGAAACAGACCCTTCAAGTTTGAGAATGTCTAGCTCACTCACTCTGATTTCCTCACAAACATTGAGAAGTGGTGGAAAGAAGAGTTACACTTTCAAGGCATGAAAATGTTCCTTCTACATATTAGGCTCAAACACATCAAGAGTAAATTCAAAGAATGGAATGAAAATGAGTCTGGAAATATCTTCAAAGGGAAAGGTGAAGTGGGAAAGAAATTACAGGAAATTAACCAAATTCTCATCACATAAGGCTTCATAGAGGAAAGAAAAGAGCTAGTAAACTCACTTCAATGAGAATGGGACAACAGATGTCTACAAGAGGAAATCTTCTATAGATAGAAATCCAGAGTACAATGGATCAAGGAAGGGGAGAGAAACACCAAATTCTTTCACAAATCCACTATAGCACAAAGAACTAACAACAGAATTTCAAAACTCACAGATCCTCAAGGAAGAGAGAAAAATACTCATGAGGAAATGGAAGATGTACTAGTCCAGCATTTTCAAAGCCTTGCTGAGGAAACCATAGCAGACAAATCCCAATTCATGAAGATATTTACTCAGCACATTCCTAAGCTAGTTTCTAGGGAGGAAAATCATAATCTCTACAGACCAGTAACGGAGGAAGAGGTCAATGAAGTTATCAAAGAAATGCATAATGGAAAAGATCTAGGTTCAGATGGTTTCAATGTGGAATTCTTCAAAATATGTTGGAAGATTGTGAAACAAGACATTCTAGAGGATCTGGAGGACTCGAGAAACTCTAAATCAGTTTTGAGGGCGCTCAATGAATCCTTCATTGCCTTAATCCCCAAACAAGAAAAATCCACCTCTCTTAACAGTTTCAGACCCATAGCATTATGCAATGTGGTGTACAAAATCATTTCCAAATTCATTGCCAATAGACTAAAACCCCTCCTCCCAACTCTGGTGTCAGAGGAGCAAATGGGCTACGTGGAAGGGAGACAAATTCTCAATAACATCATTCAAGCTCATGAAGTGGTACATTCCCTCAAAACCAACAAGCAAGCGGGAATGATAATACAGCTGGACATAGCGAAAGCTTATGATAAACTAAGCTTGGATTACATAAGGGTTGTTCTAAAAGCATATGGCTTTGACCATAATTGGATAAGGTGGGTCATGGCTCTTGTTACCACTACCAATTTTTCACTTCTTCTCAATGGCTCTCCATCCAAAACCTTCAAGCCCACGAGAGGTCTCAGACAAGGAGATCCTCTTTCCCCATTTCTCTTCATTCTCATGATGGAAGGGTTGGGCAGAGTGATCATTGCTGCCAAGGAGGAAGGAAGAATACAAGGACTGAGAATCACTCCGAATGGAGACAATGTGACACATCAACAATTTGTGGATGATACTATGCTGCAGGGCATACCTACAATCAAGGAATCCAAATCTTTCAAGAAAATTATGAATGAGTTTGTAATGGCAGTTGCTACTGAGGTAAGCCTCTCAAAATCAAAGATCTTCTTTTTCAATATTGATATTTCTATTCAAAGAAATCTCTCCAGAATTCTAGGCTTTCAAAGAGACTCACTACCCTCAAAGTATCTGGGGGTTCCCCTCACCGACAAACCATTGAACAAGGACATCTGGGAGTCTGTAATAAATAAATTGAAAGACAAGGTCAGCAAGTGGACAAACAGAGCCCTGAACCTAGCAGGGAGGCTGGTCCTCACTAAGGCGATACTCCAAACTATCCCAATCTACATGCTATCAGCCCTTCCGGCACCAACAGGAGTCCTTCAGCAAATCAGAAATATTCAAAGAGACTTTCTCTGGGGGAAGGGGAAGAGAAAAAGAAATGGGCTCTGGTAGCTTGGGACAAGATCTGCAAACCCAAATCCCATGGTGGTTTGGGTCTACATGACCCAGAAATTCTAAATAAAGTTCTGGGAGCAAAACTGTGGTGGAGATGGCTAAAGGAAATACGAAATCCCTGGGCGAAACTCTGGAAACAAAAATATGCAATGAACTGGAAAGAAACAAACCTCATAAGAATGATAGGACACATAAAAGGTTCCCAAATTTGGAATAAAGCCTGGGAGAACAGAGCTTTAGTTCAAAATTATAGTTTTTGGGAGATCAGAAATGGAAATCTTGCCTGGTTCTGGGAGGACAACTGGCAGCAGGAAGGTAACCTCAGCAGAGAGGAATTAGCAAGCATCCAAATTGATACCATTAACAAAGGATTAAAGAAGGTAAGTGACTATTGGGATCAGTCAAAGGATAATGGCAAATGGAGAATTTGGAAACTACCAAACTACAATGAGCTGACCCCGCTGAAAACTCAAGCTAAAGCCCTGGAAGCTATTCTAGAAAAGAGACAAATTTTGACCTCAACTTCAGATGACCAATTAAGATGGGGCAGAAATAATGAGGGTGTTTTCAACCTCAAAGAAGCCAAAATAATAGCCATGGGTCTTAAATTTCAAAACACTGACAAGACATGGAAAGATCTATGGAAAAACCCACATCGGATGAAGATCAAACTATTCAGGTGGCTGGTTCAACAAGACAAGATTCTAACTTGGGGAAATCTCAGAAAGAGAGGTTTTGCTGGCCCCTCAAGGTGTCACCTATGTGGCCAGCAGGAAGAATCCACAAATCATCTTCTCAATCTCTGCTCCTTCTCCTCAACCCTATGGAACTAGCTAGTAGATGTCTTCAAGTAGACAAACATGAATGAAAATAATATCACTGGTACGTTGAAAAATTGGAGAAGAGATTTCTCGGACAATGAAACAGTGAACATAACCTGGGCTCTGATTCCAAGGTTCTTGATCTGGAATGTTTAGAAAGAGCACAACAACAGGATCTTCAAAGACAAAAATGGCCCAAATAGTAGCATCTTAGCTCTAATTCTTAAACAAATCAAGGAGACGGTCAACATCCTTGGGGGATTTTCTACAGGAAAGCACACGGGACACAGAGAGGCATGCATTCTGGAAAGATTGGAACTTCAGGCACATATCCCTCAGAGTCTAAATAATACCGCAAAGCATACTTCAGAGGGAAATACTTTCTGGCAACACCCTTCATAGGGTTTTTTAAAATTCAACATAGATGGAGCCTCAAAAGGTAACACTGGAGACGTTGGTTATGGAGGAGTCATAAGAGATGAGGAGGGCAACAAAAAAGTAATATTTCACAGTCATCTAGGAAAGGCCACCAACAATATGGCTAAACTCATGGCTATGGAGCAATGCTTGGAGATACTAATAGAGCACAACACTCATAATGTTATCATTGAGGCTAACTCATAATTAGTCATCAAATCAGTCAAGAGGATAGGCACAGGATCAACACCAAATAAAATCTCAAGCATCTAGAGGCTTCTACAGGTTTATCACAAAATTCAATCACACCTAAGAATTCTAAGAACTCTCAATTTTGTGCATGTTCGCAGGGAAGCCAACAAAGTAGTGGACTGGCTAGCCAATGAAGGGTTAAGGTGCACACAAGACAACATGTGCTGCAGGTGGGAGGAGGTACCAGACAGCCAAATGCGTGAAGGTTGTTCATCTCGGGCCCTCATAGACATGGAGAAATACCAGAACAGTCAAGGCAACTGAATATCACCTTTAGTCAATGAAGAATAGGAGTATTTTAGGAAGATACACAGAGTTTGGGAACTTGAGGGTCTCGCAGGTGATCACCACAATTTGCCTCTGCATTGGTGCTATTAGAAGCTTGGCTAGAGAAAGTCCTTGAGCTTCTGCTCCGTCAGACATGGCCATTGGCTGTTTGATCTTGAGGAAGTAGATCGATAGTTATAAGCTGTCGAGCAGGCTAGTGGGTCCGGGAGAAAGTCAGCGGGAGTCAAATCAGCTTCCGGTATACCACCCTTATCGGATGCCCTCAAATCCAAAAGTGGTTTATACGAATTGCATGCGATGCCACTCAAATGTCTACACGTGGCTTGAGAAGGAGAGTGAATACCACCTGCATCGGGCGGGTATTCCTCGAGCTACTATGCTACGCGATATGAACATTGGTCGTTTGATCATAAGGGAGAAGATCGACAACTATAGGCTATCGAGCAGGTTTGTGGGTCTAGAAGAAAGGAAGTGGGAGTCAAAATAGCTTCCGGTATACCACCCTTATCAAGCGCCCTCAAATCCAAAAGTGGTATATATGAATTGCAAGCAATGCCACTCAACTGTCTACACGTGGCTTTGGGAGGAGAGAGAATACCGACCTCATTGGGCAGGTATTTCTCAGGCTTCTACTCTGTGCGATATGGATATCGACCATTTGATCATGAGGGAGTAGATCGACAACTACAAGCTATCGAGTAGGTTAGTGGGTCTGGGAGAAAGTTAGCATAGGTTGTTAATATAGCGGGTGGGTATCCCGCTTACTACTTCTCCACCGATATGGTTCTCAGCCGTTGGATCAGGAAGCATCAGATCTACGGTTTAGGTTCAATGAGCATGTCAGTAGGTCCACATTAACCTCAGCGGACCAGAATTATTTTGATTATAATCTCTATTCCCTTCTTTAAGTCCGCCAAATGTTTGGTTGGGGCTGAAATTTTTGTACAAGCACTAACTGCTGATTTAATTCTTCCCTTTGTTGGAGGAATTGTGTCCTCTTAATTCCTGTTGTAACTTATGTAACATATTCTCAGTCACATGTTAATAGAAGGTCTGACTCTTGCTTTAGCAAAAAAAAAAAAGATATGTTATTACACATCAGATGAGTCCATGGGTGCTAGATAGTTTGCACTAGATCCTCACAATTTAGTCTGCATGAGGCATGGAATGTGCTTCTTTATGCGACTGAGGTGGGTATTCTATTATTGAATATAAAATTGAACAAGTTATAGTTCCTTGGGAATTTCTTGGAATTCTATATCACCCTTGGAAGGGCCAGCAGACAATGTCATCATGGTTGTGCCCACTATGTTCTTCATTAACCAATAAAGCTAAACAATATGTTTAAATTGAGAGGACATGTCTCTAGAATGGCTAGGGTTTGACTCAAGCTCCCTCCATCCCTCCATATCCAAATCAATTCCTTATGCATGTTGATTTAAGTCATCTTCCCACTTAGAAATTGTTGACACCTAATCATGGGGATTGGGTGAACCACTGTAAATAATGTAAATAAATAATAAAGAAGATGGAGAGTCATCAGGAGATGAAACTCAACAGTCACTCCCTCATGTATATAATAATGAACATCCTAATGAATATACAATCTCATTTTTAAGGAGTTAGCTCTTTTCCTGACATGGTATCAGAGCTAGCTCTATTTTTAGCATTCTTACCCTTGTAACTCCCTTCTACCTATTCTACCTATGTTCTGCCTATTTTGTAAAATTGACACCTTTGTCATGCTTTTGAGGCCTGACACTGTCATATGCATTTTCTATTACCACCTGAACAACTGGTATCCCCACTCTCTCCATGGAATATCATTGACAGAGAGCAACGAAATGCTCCTTTCTTGTGGCCTTCTCTCATTGTGGCATTGAGCCATCGTTTGAGCCAATTCAGGGCATCAATCCTGCAGCTACAAGTAGCTTTTCACAAGCTTTGAGGTACTCATACCACTCCCTGGACTGTGTTTCTCTTCTTAGGGCATTCAAAAATGAATTGTTGCATTCCCATACTTATGGTTTCGCTATTTCTCTCCTGGACTCACCTGGTAGCAGCACTCCTTTGCAGCTTGTTTGTAGCATGCTCCATATGTTGCTCACTCCCTTCCCCAACAACATTCACACAATGAGGCATTTATTCAACGTTCAATGTTTCCCATATCTCTGCTCTCCTACACAGTTCCTCCCTCCATATCCCCTCGGCATCATGCCTATCTGCTCTCTTACACACTGATCCCCCCCCCCCCCGCCCCTTGTAGCTGCAAAGAACTTCCATAGGATTGGTGCACACAACCAGTAGAACTAGAATCATCATCGTTGTCTAAGCTGTCGCCGATAACAACATCCCTCTCGACGTCACTGATTTCATCAATTAGAGGAATAGAAGTGCCATCAATGGTGTTGAGTTTGTGCATAGAGTTGCCAATAAAATAATTGGTAGACTTGATATTGTAAGGTGGCAAGGAACCCATGCGAGTTCCCATCTCCAAGCCACCGAGGGAGCAAGTATTCCATCGGAAAATGGTTGATTCTGCTGAAGATATCACAAAGTGAAAAATTGCGGTCTCCAACTTAAATTTTTGAAGAATTGCGAGGTTTAATAATTCCAAGTGCTTCAATAGTTAGCGCGACAAAACTTGTTGAATGTGGTCTGTCATTGTCTTGTCCTCAGACTAAAGATTATTACACTTTTGGATTTTGGAACCAGAGATTTGGGTATATGAGATTTATTTTCGAGTTGCAAAGATTCGAAGATGTGACCTATGAATTTTTTTTGGCTTGTTGCAATTTCTTTCATGATTTTGTGCCCCTGTTTTGTAAGAAACTGCAGCTAGTTTCTTGGTTGTCATAAGAATTCAGAATATTGCTACTACACTGCAATTTTTTTTCACATCAAAAGCGCATTGTTTTTGCCAGCAGAAGTTTTTTTTTTTACAATACACAAGTTTTACAATGCATTCACTAATATCTATTGTGGAAGTGGTTCTCATGGCAAGGAGAACTATCCAAAATGGTTGCGGAAAGTCAAACACACTCTCATTTTTAATGAGCTATGGCAAGGAGTGTGTGTTGGAGAAGGTGACAAAGAGCCAAAACAACTACCTCAAACAAGGAATTCACCATTTGGGAAAATAAGAACAACAAGGCTTATGCATTGATTGTAGCATCAGTGAATGAAGAGGTGGGTCGCCATATTTTGCCATTTTCAAATTCTTTCGAAGCCTTACAAAAATTGAAGGAACTCTATGACTCACTCTCTGCACTTGAAGTTGTTCAACTCATGATTAAATTGTTCAGCCTTGAATTACAAAATGATAATCCTCTTGTTGTTGTATCAGAAGTAAAATCTATTATGCATGATATCAAAGTCACTAATGTTGAACTGGAAATTCCGTTGTGTTGACAGGGTGAATTTTCGTTGTGCCAACAAGGGGAACTAACCCGATCGTAGACCCCAATTATATCTACTTTCATTTGGAATAGCTAGTTTCAATGGGTTTTAAAGGACCCCGTAAACTATTATCGATGTTGAAAGATTGTTCCCTGGAGGAAGACTTCCATTAAATCAACGAAAGAAACAGCTAACTTATATGTATCAGATCCTATCTATACTGATTCTAACTACTTATGTTATTCCTAACTATTCTAATCTATCCTGCAGGAGCATAACAAAAGGGGATTAAACATCATATAAAGATTCCAAGTCCAAATGAATCAATTACTAGTTCACAGATGAACAAGGTTGTATTAAATCTTAATTGCAATCTAATTACTCATACAGGAAAACACATTCATTTCCATAGAAATAAAACTTGCAACTGATGTTTAACATTTTGAATCAGCGACCACTCATGAATTAACCAAGGAAACAAATTATATTTGAATAACCAAGACTAGTCACGAACTATCTGTTATCAAAATGCACAAAACAAAACACATTTATATTTATGCCAGCAACAACACCCTAATTCTAAACACATGAAAGAAGAGGAAAATAAATCTGAAACAAAAGGCTCCTTCATGACCCAAACAGTCTTCTTTATTCACACAATAAATCAAAGCTGTTCTGCCCAAAAAAAAAGTCCTCCTTCCACCTCCAAAGGTAATACTTATACAGCGAAGACTAGCCCTCCATCTTCTCCCCCACCTTTCCACCTCCCTCCTCTCTTCAATATACAAATTAGAATATACAGTCATAGAATCGATCGGTGAAATGGTTGACATGTAAAGGCCACATCTTTTGGAGCATTACATTTCCTAGGGAAATGAATAGATGTTGATTGAAAGGAGGAGGTATGCGTGTCATTTCTTCATGATAAGGCCCAAGACTGCATAACCTTCGAAACACATAGGTAACACATGGAAACCTAACCGCCAATGCCTAAAGCTGGATCTTTAAATAGAACACACTGGCATATGTAAACTCTTTGGATCCGCTCATGCATCTTTTACCTAGAGCCATACTTGATGCTTATGCATCCGTTCTTTGACCTTGCTTGCCCTCTCTCGATCCTCGCCTACAAAAATAACCAACATCAACTATACTATTAAAATGTGATAGAAATGCCTAAAAACACAAATCTTGCCTTCATTAAAACGTTTAAAAAATCACAAGGAACAAATGTGAAAGAATCGACCCCTAGTTCAACCAAGTTTGTGATGGGATCATGTCGCAATCGCTCACTGCAGTGGGAAATCACATGGAACATCACCCCTATCAAATTTTCCCTTTGAAAACCTGGACCACAACATTTTATCAAAATACACGAGAAAACCTGCAGCCAAACCATAAGGCTGGAATTCAAATACTATACACTCGGACATATAATTATTGTCGGGTCCGCTCATCGCCCTTTTGCATATTGCATGGGCTTCATTTTTGCCGATTTCCCATTGTGATTAGCGATAGGTGGGACCCAAAAAAATATATGTTGCATTTAATAGTCCCAGCGAGTCTGGTATATCACATCGTGCCTTGTGTATAAGCCCTGGGCTCCACCAATTGCGGCTTGCGATTAGGCTAGACTCAAAAGATATATATGCCACATTTAATAATATCGGCGGGTCTGCCATATCGTGGAACGCCTTGTGTATGGGCCTTGGGTTCCACCTATTGCGATTTGCGAGTGGGGAGCGGACCCAAAAAATATATGTGCTATGATTAATAATCCCGACAGGTCTGAGGTATCGCGGAACATTAAAGCTTGGGCTGATGCGCGGCTTGAAAGTGCCGATTGCGATATCCGATGCGACCAGAGACTTGATCGCATCGCAATTATTCATGACAGACAAGCCTTTGCCCTTGATAAATGCAACATGCAATATGGTATGTAATGAGCCGACAAGCAATTGCGATAAGTGATAAAAGCATGCAAAATGTGTGAAGATCAAGGCAAGTTGGAAAAGTTAAGATTAATGTGCATGTGGAGTGTTTCTATTTCTAAAGAATTTCTATAGAAATAAGGATGTGGTAGAAGGTTTATGAGGATTGAATAAGTCCCGATGAAAGATATGAATGAAAGGCTAGACCGGGTTACAAATGAATCCCACTGCAGAGGTTTATTAAGGGGGCCTTGACCATTCAGCTTAGAAGACATAATTCCATGTAACACTCCAATTAGAAATGAAAGGTCAAACGTCATAGGGGCCCATTCAAATTTTCCACTAGAGTAGGTTTTGATAGGGTGGTGGTTGTGGCCATAACAAAAGGCGAACCGCTGGGTAAACCAATTATCTCTGTTACCAAATAAACCTTGGATCAATAGAACATTAGGGTGTTAAGATAAACTTGAAATGAAAAATGTATAGACAAACATGCATGGGTTCCACTTCAACATTAATTGCTTCAGGCGAGATAAAGACAAATAGCTTCTACTTATTGATAGGGCTTTGACAGGCATTCTCCAATGGTAGTATTATGGGATTTCTTGACCTTCCTTTACTTGTTTTCTACTTTCAAAATCCTTTTGGGGCCATCACCGGTCTATCAATACCTATTTAGGTGTGTACCTAAGCTCTTTATCACTCATCAAACTTGATGTAGATATGTGTATCTACACTTTATGTAAGATTTTTTTTTTTAGTGCTATACCTTCGTATGATCGAATGGGGCGCAGTCATGGATCCTGCCATATTTTTAAACTACTTAAGAAAGGTTGGGCTTGCTGTGTCAACCGGTACTCTGAGCCCAACAACAGTCCCTACTCCAACTGGCTTCCCAAACAACTTGTCCTTCCAGATTGGCACAAGGACTCGACATTTCATTTTCTTTTAAATAAGTCCTTCCAGTTTTAGGCACAAGGACTAGAGCACAATTGGATTTGCCACAAGATATACAACATCGAGCTTAGCCCATGAAAGGAGGTTTACTTGTAGATGAAAGATATTGGAAATTTTAGTGTGGTGGATGGGACCAATGGAGAATAAATGCAAACCTTACAGGCAAGTATAGGCTAGGTCTAAGTGGGATTTTAAAAATGCAGCGTCCCACCATGCCAGTCCAGTCGTGGTTACACATTTTTTCGTTTTATAAGGATGCCCCTACATGATCCAGGTATCCAGGTTATTAACAAATCCTACCTAGTCCCCAACAGATGCCAATGAGTGGCTCTGATTAGAATTTCATCACTGATTTTCTAGTTCTCATAGGCTCATTGAAGGTTTGCTTCATTTACAAGGTAGTGATGAGTTCAAGATTGGCAAACTCATCAGTAGGTTATTGAGGGAGGCAAAAATCTGAAGGTGGGGAATGAGGGCAGTCTGAAGAGAGTTATAAAGGTGAAAATGAGACTGAAGGACCGAAATTAATTGGCTGACAAGAAATTTGAAATAGAAGGAAAATAAAATTTGCAAAAAAAAGGAAATGACAGGGCGAAAATGTAACTAAGCTAACAGCAAAATAAATTGAATCCTAACCTACTCAGGAGGTAACCACCATGTGGTGGCTACTAGAAGTATCTCTTAAGATTTTGGCCATTAACAGGGAGTTTTTCAGTTTCTCCCTATAAAGTTTTCAATCTATAAGTTCCCTGACCAATTTTTCGTCAACTTGGAATGGGCCTAGCCATAAGTGTTGGAATTTCGTGTGCTTACCTTTTGGCTCACTCAACTTGTCCCATTTCAAGACTAGCTCTCCTACTTGGTAATCTTTATCTCCTGCCAGATGATGATCAAACCATCTATTCACAATCATTTGGTGATTTCTAAATTTATTTATGGCTTTATCTCTCAATTCCTCCAACCTCAGTAGTTGGTTGATCCTTTTTTTAAGTAAGGTTGAAGGGGTCCCTCTCGAGGCTTGGGAGAGTTGTAAAGAGGGAAGGGTAACATTAGGCGGCAAGATGGCTTCCTGTCCATAGACTAGGAAGTATGGGGAGTTTCCTAATGCTACTTTTGGGGTGACCCTATCGACCCAAAGGGCATTTATTAGGGCGTTGTGCGAATTCCTCTAGTTGTCAGCGACAGATTTATGGATTATCCAGATGAGGTTTTTATTTGAGGACTCTACAACTCCATTTCTATGGGGGTAATAGTTTGATGCATACCTTATGCGAATTGATTTATCCAGTCAATTTTAGTGATGAAAAGTAAGAAGAATTATCAAATATGAGAGCGTCAGGGATGCCAAACCTGTTGATAATAAATTTCTCAATAAAAGATATTACCTCATCTTCATTAACCTTCTGAAGCGAGATGGCTTCGGTCCATCTGGTGAAGTAGTCAGTTGCTGTGAGTATATACTTGTGCTGTTGAAGAGTTCGGAGTGATATCACCTATGACATTGAGGCCCCATTGCTAGAATTGGCGATAAATCATAAGGGGCCTGAGGGGAATGGCTGGCTTTCTTTCTCGTCCCATGGCAATTTGACATATCTTGCATTTCCGAGCATAGGCATGAGAGTCTCTGAACACTGTGGGCCAATAATATCCAGCTCTTAATATTTTGTTAACAGTGGTCTCTCCTCCATAGTGACCACCTGCTGGGCCCTTGTGCATTTCTTTCAAGACATGATCGACATCGTCCTTTTCCAAACACCTCAGCCAGACTCCATCATAATTTTTCCAATATAATGTGTCATTGGCCAAGTGATACTGATTAGATTTCAATTTGAGTGCTCTCCTTCGTGATGCATCCATGTGCTCAAGACATGATCCCCGTGTTAAATAAAAGTGTATGTCGTAATACCATGACTCAGGGTCCAAAGGGACTTCTGACATTTCGCGCTCACACATCAGCATCTCATTAATCCATAGGGGCTCCTCCCTGAATTCTACTTGTGCATTTTGTATGCTCTACACTTCTGGTTCTTTGGACTCCCCTTCTTTATCCGCCAAGGCTTCTACCGTGAGCTCACATAATCCCTACCCTTGAACTATCTTCACTGGCTTAATCTCGAGGTTGTATTCTTGAAGATTGTTTATCCAATTCCCTCTCCATTCCCCCATCTCCCTCTGCACAAAGAGGGATCTTATAGTAGGGTGGGCGATGATTACTTTAGTCCCAGCCTTTAATAAATAAGGGCAGAAATGTTTCATGGCTTTAAAAACCACAAAACCTTGTTTCTCCACGTCTGGGTAGTTCAATTCTGCTCCCTAAAGATTAGAACTCATACAAGAAATAGGGACTTCATTTCCATCATCATTTTTTTGGGTGAGGATTGTGGCATATGAAACATTAGAAGCAAAAGTGTACAAGAGGAATTCATTGTCGAAATTGGGGCTGACCAACAAAGAGCTTCAGCAATGGCCTCCCTAATTCGTTGAAATGATTTCTTAGCTTCATCGCTCCACCTATACACAACGTCTTTCTTCATCATTAGCTACATGGGACGCACTATTTCTACAAAACTTGAAATGAATTTCCTAACGAAATCAATCTTCTCGAAGAAAGATTGCATTGCCCTTTTATTTGCAGGGGGTTGTATTCTCATGATGGTCTCTATTCTTTCAGGATCAATAATAATCAGGTCTTTAGAGAGGATATGACCTAGTAGCTTCCCTTCTGTAACTGCGAAAATGCTCTTCTTGCAATTCAACGATATTTTGTACCTGCGGTATCTTTCGAAAATCTCTTTTAGGTGATAAATATGATCCCTTTTGTGATACGAATACACAGTGATTTCATCCATGTACACTACTATTGATCTGTTAATCAATCCTTGGAAAGCTATGTTCATAGCTCTTTGAAATGTGGCGCCCACATTAATAAGTCCAAACGGCATTTTACGGTATGCATAAGTGCTCCATTTAGTGTTGAAGGTTGTCTTAAGATGATCTTCATTCAATGCCAACACTTGATTATATCCCGAAAAATAATCCAATAGGGACAACATTCCAGACCTAGTAACGCACTGAAGAATGTGTTCCATAGAAGGGACTGGATAGTTTCCTTTCTGCGATGCTTTGTTCAGGTTTCTGAAATTGATGAATAATCTAATGTCTCCATTTTTCTTTCTTACTGGCATGAGATTGGCTACCCAGCAGGTGTGCCTGACAGGAAAGATGATTTTGGCGTCCAACATTTTGTTTAATTCTTTCTTCACCAGCGATTCTAGGCTTGGATGCATCTTGCGAAGCTTTTGTTGGTATGGCCTAACATCCTTCTCCAATGGAATCACATGTTGCATAACACTAGTATCAAAGGTTTTTAAGTCACCATATGTGCATGCAAAGACATCCTTGTATTCTTTAAACAGCTTAACAAACACATCCCTTTCTTGTGGAGAGAATCCTGAGCCGAAATTGACATTTTTTGGGTCTTTCTTGGTTCCAAGCTTGACCAACTCATACTTCATGGATGAGCTATGCGTTTTGCAGTTAGTCATCTTCTTAAATTTCTCATGTAGGTCATACAAGTGCTCCATCTTGATATTGACTTGGGAATTATATTGGACTGATTTTTTCCCTCATCTTCATTCTCATTCATAAGCTTGTCATGCTCTTTTTCATCAATGAGTGCCTTTTTTAATGTCTTCTCACGGTGCAGGAACTAAAGTATTTGCTCGTCATCTTCAAATACCTACCAATTTGAGATGTTATCAGGCACGAATGGTCTGAAAATCAATTCAAAATAATATTTATTCTTGTTTAATCTAATATCAGGCAAAAGTTTCGCAGCCATACCAGCCATCAGATCGGCATCTCATTTTTTCTCTCGAGGTATGTATGTGATATTAAAAGAATCAAAATTGTCAATTAAGCTCCAAACCTCATGTTGGTATCTTACTATGTGTGGCGAATTGCAGTGTATCCTTTTCCTTACCTGGTCCACAATTATCTGTGAGTCACCAAGAACTTTAAGAATTTTTACCTTCATATCAATGGCTTTTTTTAGGCCCTACAGCAAACCTTCGTATTCTGCTGTGTTGTTGGTGCACGTGAACTCCAATTAGCTAGCCACCAAATGTTGGTTCCCTTGCAGGTCAATGAGAATGCTCCCAGCACCTGCACCTTCAAGGCAGTTAGAGCCATCAAAATAGAGCGTCCAAAATATAGAATCTAATGTTACATCAATTGAACTACTTTCTATGAAATTAGTCCAATCATCTACAATAATACAGGGTAATTCATCAGTTGGATTACAAGGGAGAGCTTCCAACTGTGTGTTTATTGCAGTTTCTTCAACTGTCTCTACATGGAATTTTCCAAAATAAGTTTCCATAGCACAAATGTCAAAACTATAATTCCCAAGGATAGAGTTGGTAAACATTACAGGTTCATTGGGGCCGTTTAGTTCTGTCACCACATACATCATGTATCTTTCTCGATCAACTCTCAGCATATCACCTTTTCCCTTCTGAGGCAGCAAGAGATGGGACCAATCAGTTGAGAAATATCCATTTAGTTTTGCTGACCAGCCCCTAATAAGCAGCATTCCATAAGCCTCAGGTATGTCGACTACCACTATGTCAATGACTTGTGAGTACTGTGGTTTGATATCCATCCGAATCAACACATCTTTCAATTCCCCAATTACTTTCACATTCGTTCTGTCCAATTTCATAATTCGAGTTCCAGTTTTCTCGGGTATCACATGAAGTCTTTTAGCAACAGTGTAAGGCATAACAGTGGACGAGGCACTGGAATCTACCAAACAATTGTGTACGTTGATGTTGAAGATTTCAAATGTGATAAGGAAACGTGGAGTCCTGGATTTTGATTTCCCTTTGACAGAGTGGCTTCCATAGATGATGGTGTTTTGGATGTACTGGAGGTATTGACAGATCTGAATGTCGACTTCTTGGTTTGGCTGCTCAGAATGGTGGGAGATTTACAATTTCGTTCATTCATAGCTTTCAAGAGCAGATCTCTTTGTTGCGCTAATTTTAGCAAATAGAAGTATGTGATTTTAATTCGAGATTTCTTAAGGTCATCCACAATGTTGTAATCAATGTTATAAATAGGGTAGGGCAGAGTAAACATACCGGTTTTGCCATTCTTAGGTGGGATTTTACCATTTTGAGTCGCCTTCATTGCAGTCAGAGATGTATTATCTTTCTGTGGATAATTCACAACTGGAGTACTCTTGGAATCACCACTAGGTTTACCCTTCTCAATAGGAACTTTAGGAGTAGATGCCTTCAAAGGGCGAACACCTTTCTTTGTCTAGTCTACAGGCTTCATCAGGCTCACAAGTGGCCCCTTACTTCGTGTGTGGATTTCATTAGTGTGGATTTTTGGCATACTATCTCCTTCGTCGTCATTGTTCTCATTTGTATAGAAATCCCAAAGTACATTGATTTGAGATTCTTCATCCAAGGGCTCTTCTACTTGGTATCCTTCATGATTTTCTTGTTCTGGGTCCAGCTCCACTATAGGTTCTTCTTTGTTAAGGAGTGATCTGATAAGAGCCAGCTCTTCCATATTTAAATTATGCTCATTGGGTGGAGCAGGCAACTCAAGTTGATCATGACCACCTTCTATCTTCTTATGATAGAAAGGTTTGAAGGATTTTCTATTGTTATAATCTCCTCCATTCCCACTTGTACTCTCTCCATAATTCCTTTTCATATCAATGACTATGTTCATCAATTTCTTAATGATCTGGTGCAAACCTTCCACATCTGTGGTGTCCCTTTATTTGACCTCAGCCACTTTGTTATCACTCCCATTATTCTTCTTGGATGACTGAGAGGCTTTCTTTCTTTCAGTCATATCATGACATGTTATGAGACTCATCATTTCATTCTTGACTTTTATTGCTTGATTGATAGCACCCTGTAGTTACTTTTCTTTGACCCACATCGCAGTAGGGACAGGGAGAGTAGTGATGTAGAATTCCATGAGCACCTCATCAGTAGGTCTAGCATTAGCTGGGATTATATTGAATAAAGTGTTGAACTGGATGTTAAAATCCTTGACCTTTTCTTTGGTTTCCATTTTCAGACGGGATAGTTCTAAAACTAAGGCCACAGGTGTTTTGTCATTACCAAACTTGTCTAAAAAGACCTATTGAAAGGCACCCCATGAGGTGATTGATCTTATTCTCAAGCTAAAGTACCATGTGGAGGCCGCACCAATTAGAGTAAAAGGGAACAAGTGACATACCACATCCTCATCGGCCACCCCCAACATGTGCATGACTAGGAAGAAAGAGTGAATATGGTTATCAGCATTGTCTCCCCGCTCAGGGTCGAATTTAGGCATTACTATTTCTACATTCTTGGGTAAGGGATGTTGCTACCTAGGTACCACTACGACATCCTGTGCAAGCCAAGGAGGGAGTGCCCCTAGAGGAGGTGGGGGTTGATTCCCACTCAGATGAGGCGGTAGAGGCGGATTCCCACCTAGAGGGGGGACGTTAGCCATATTATGGATAGGAAGGTTCTGGTTGAAGGTTTCCTCTGGGCGTTCTTTGTTAGGATTTCCTAAATCGGACCAGGAATTACCTTCAGAGAGTGGATCCTCAGGAATTTCTTCCCAAGGAGTGTCAAAACTTTGCATGGACTCTAGCACAATATCTTCAAGAGAAGGGGCTGTAGATGTCTTTTCGTTTATGTGATAGATCTTTGGCTTTCTTTTAGCTGTCGGAGGTAAGGGCTGAAATATGGGGAGCTGAGATAGGGAACAAGTGTAAGCACAAGTATGTACTCTAACTGGTTGTTCCTGTGTGATAGGGTACTCCCACAGTCTCTCTTCTTTGGGTGACCCAAAAACGGGACTTAGATTTCCTTCCTCTGCTTCTTCGAAATGAGGCTTGTCCAAATGGGAGGAGGGATCTTGTTGACCTTGATGATCCATGCATTAATCTTTTCGAATCCATGCACGACATTTATAGATGAAATCATGAAAAGCTGTGGATGGTGGTTCAGGCCCTCCTTCTAGCGCCAATTTGTTGACAGGGCAAATTTTCATTGTGCCAACAAGGGGAACTAACCCAATCGCAAACCCCAATTAGATCTGCTTTCATTTGGAATGGCTAGTTCCGACGGGTTTTAAAGGACCCCATAAACTGTTATCAGTGTTGAAGATTGTTCCCTGAAGGAAGAATTCGATTAAATCAACAAAAGAAACAGCTAACCTATATGTATCAGATCCTCTCTATACTGATTCTAACTACTTATGTTAGTCCTAACTATTCTAATCTATCCTACAAGAGCATAACAAAAGGGGATTAAACATCATATAAAGATTCCAAGTCCAAATGAATCAATTACTGGTTCACAAATGAACAAGGTTGTATTAATTCTTAATTGCAATCTAATTACTCATACAGGAAAACACTCCTTTCCATACAAATAAAACTTGCAACTGATGTTTAACAACCCTTCAAATCAGCGACTGCTCATGAATTAACCATGGAAACAAATTATATTTGAATAACCAAGACTAGTCACGAACTGTCTATTATCAATATGCACAAAACAAAACACATTTATATTTATGCTAGCAACAACACCCTGATTCTAAACACATGAAAGAATAGGAAAATAAATTTGAAACAAAAGGCTCCTTCTTGACCCAAATAGTCTTCTTTATTCGCACAATAAATCAAAGCTATTCTACCCAAAAAAAGTCCTCCTTCCACCTTCGGAGGTAATACTTATACAGCAAATGCTGGCCCTCAATCTTCTCCGTCGCCTTTCCACCTCCCTCCTCTTTTCAATAGACAAATTAAAAATATATAGGCATAGAATCGATCGATGAAACGGCTGACACATAAAGGCCACGTCTACTGGAGCATTTCATTTCCTGGGGAAATGAATAGATGCCGATTGAAAGGAGGAGCTATACGTGTCATTTCTTCATGATAAGGCCCAACACCGCATAACCTTTGGAACACACAGGTAACACATGGAAACCTGACCGCCAACGCCTAAAGCCAGATCTTTAAATAGAACATTCCCCCATATATAAACTCTTCAGATCCACTCATGCATCTTTTACTCGGAGCCATACTTGATGCTTATGCATCCGTTAGTTGACCTCGCTTGCCTTCTTTCAGTCCTCGCCTACAAAAATAACCAATATCAACTATGCTTATGAAAATATGATAGAAATTCCTAAAAACACAAATGTTGCCTTCATTAAAATGTTTATAAAATCACAAGGAACAAATGTGAAAGAATCGGCCCCTGGTTCAGCAAAGGTTATGAAGCGATCATGTCGCAATCGCTCACTTCAGCGAGAAATCACATGCAATATCACCCCTATCAAATTTTCCCTTCGAAAACCCAGACCACAACATTTTATTGGAATACATAGGAAAACCCACAGCCGAACCATAAGGCCGGACTTCAAATTCTATACACCCAAATGTATAATTATCACTAGGTCCGCTCGTCGCCCTTTTGCATATCACATGGGCTTCACTTTCGTCGACTGCCAATTGCGTTAGTGATAGGATGGACCCAAAAAATATATATGTTGCATTTAATAGTCCCATCAGGTCCGGTATATCACATCGCACCTTATGTATAAACCCTAGGCTCCACTGATTGTGACTTGTGATTAGGCTGAACCTGAAAATATATATGTCGTGTTTAATAATATATTTTGGGTCTACCATATCGCGGAATTCCTTGTGTATGGACCTCGAGTTCCGCTGATTGCAATTTGTGATTGGGGAGCCGACTTGAACAATATATGTGCTATGATTAATAATCCTAGCAGGTCTGGGGTATCACATAACGCTGAAGCTTAGGCCGATGCGTGGGTTGAAAGTTCCAATTGCGATATCTGATGTGACCAGAGACTCTATCACATCGCAATTATTCATGAGAGACAGACCTTTTCCCTTGATCAACGCAACATGCGATATGGTATGTAATGAGCCGACCAATGATTGTGATAAGTGATAAAAGCATGCAAAATGTATGAATACCGAGGCAAGGCGGAAAAGGTAAGATTAACGTGCATGTGGAGTTTTTATATTTCTAAAGCATTGCTATAGAAATAATGGTAGAAGGTTTATGAGGATTGAATAAATCCCAATGAAAGATATGAATGAAAGGCTAGAGCATGTTACAAATGAATCCCACCACAGAGGTTTATTAAGGGGGCCTTAACCATTCAACTTAGAAGACATAATTCCATGTAACATTCCAGTTATAAATGAAAGGTCAAACTTCATAGGGGGCCCATTCAAATTTGCCACTAGAGCAGGTTTTAATATGGTGGTGGTTGTGGCCATAACACTCTGATAGCTTTTCTCAAGGCACTTTATCCCACTTACTCAAATTATCTTGAGTCATTGCAAGCAAATGGAAACCTCAAAGACATTACCCTTGACTCCCTTGTGAAAAAATTTGATGAAATAGAGAAATCTTTTGGGAAGAAGATAGCTCCTCAGTCTTCTGAAGAGACTGTGTGTCTTTCACATAGAGAGAAGAATCTTGCTCAAGATTCTTCTAGAGGAAGAGGAAGAAATTTCAGAGGCAAGGGGGCAGAAACTCTCAAGGAGAAAAGTCAGATTTTCATTGCATACGCTGCAAAATAGATGGATCACATGATGCATCCACATGAAAGTTGCCTTGGGATAGAATTGTGTAGGAAAGAAACCAACCCAAAGGTAAAACTAATGACAAAGAGAAAGGTAAAGCACCTGAATCCACTCACTATGTTGTGGCACACTATAATATTAGAGTAAATGAAGACTTATTTAATGCTTCACTTGCTTCTTGGAAAAATGATTGGTTTCTTGATTCAGGAGCAACTTGCCACGTGGCTTTTAGAAGAGATTTTTTTGAAGAATTTACTGTGATGGAGCAGTATACTTTGTAGACAAATCAAAAATCAAACCATCAGGGCTTGGCACAATGAGGCTTAAATTGTCTGGTCTTCTAGACTTTCTTCTGCATCATGTTTTATATCTCCCACAGCTAAGGAGAAACTTGTTGTCCTTGGTCCACATCCGCTAGCAAGGACACTCCATTCATATGTTTGATGGCAAGCTTGAGGTGAGAAAATCATCAAACCACTCACTTGTCATGACGGGGATAGAAGAAGAAAGGTTTCTCAAGCTGTAGGGTACCTCTGCTTGTGCACAAAATTTCTCATACAATTCTCATTATGAAGAAGGTAAATTTCCATCAAGTTTATTATGGCATGCTAGATTTGGACACTTAAACTATGACAACATCTGCTTGTTGAAGAAAAATGGTGTTACTGGTTTACCTACAATTCCTAGGAAACTTAAGCAATGTAATGCTTGCATTCTAAGAAAGCATAACAAACAGTCCTTTCATGATTCACATTCCATAGCACATAGAAAACTTGAACTCATTCATTCAGATTTATGTTGTCCAATGCATATTCCTTCTACAAATGGAAATAAATATATGATGACATTTATTGATGACTACACTAGAATGTGTTGGGTTTATTTATTAAAGAACAAATCTCATGCTTTTCAAATATTCAATAACTTTCGTACATGGATTGAAAATGATGCACAATATCATATTGGCTCTATTCGCACTGATAATGGAAAAGAATACACTTCAAATTAATTGAAAACTATCTTCGCCAACATGGGATCAAACATCAAACAATTGTGCCTTATACCCCCCAATAGAACGGAGTAGCTAAAAGAAAGAATAGGAAAATCTTAAATATGGTGTGCTCCATGATGTTTTTCAAGAATGTAAAATTGATGTTTTGGGCTATTGTAGTTCTACGTGCTGTATATGTAAAGAATATATGTCTATCTAATTCTATTAGAAACAAGACTCCTTATGAAATGTGGTATGGGCACATTCCTTTGGTAAAGCATTTCAAGGTCTTTGGTTCCACATGTTGCCTTGATACCAAAGGTACATAGAAACAAACTTCGTGCAAGGAGTTGTAAGTGTATCTTCCCGGGGTATTCAAACACCTCCAAAGCATACTGTCTCTATGATGAAGTCGATAAAAATTTTTGGTAGCTAGAGATGTAATCTTTCTTGAATCATCCAAAACTAACAATGTTGTTGAGCAACAACTTGATCGCTTGGATAGATTCGCACATGCAAAAACATTTCAAGAATTTGATAATCAGATTCCACATCTTGAAGGGGGGATTCCTATACTAGATCAACCTATGGAATATTCTTCTAAAGCACTCTCTCCCCCACATGAAACTCCAACAACGGATGATACTTTGAGTGATGTGATTGATAGAGTTGGGAGACTCAATATTGATTCAATACCAACTCAATCAATAGAGAAACCTGGACCATCTCATAAAGGTCCCCCAAAGTGGCTGACAAAGACACTTGAAAGTGTTCATCCTGATGAGGTTGGAAAGACATGAACTAGAAATTCAACCCAACAAAATGGAGGTGATGTAGATGACTTTGATTCAACTGTTGATATGGATGTTTCTTATGATTGTGAATTGAATTTGTCTACATATTTTGAACCAACTTCCTTCAAAGAAGTTGCTTCTCATGATGAATGTAAAAAAGAAATGCAAAAGGAGTATGACGCCTTGATAAAGAATGGAACTTGGAAGCTAGTTGATCCTCCATTGGGAACCAAACAAATTGGCTGCAAGTGGGTCTACAAGAACGAGTATAAAGTTGATGGTTCACTTGACAAGCACAAAGCTAGGCTTGTGGCAAAAGCTTTTGCATAGAAGGAAGGGGTCGATTATGAAGAGAATTTTTCCCCCACAGCAAAATGGGCTACAATCCGGACACTCTTTGCCCTAGCAGCTCAAAACGGTTGGAAAGTCAATCAAATGGATGTAAAAATTGCTTTCTTGAATGGAGATCTAAAAGAGAATGTTTTTATGTCCCAACCTGAAGGATTTGCTGTGAAAGGACATGAACATAAAGTATGCATACTTTTGAAATCCTTTTATGGCCTAAAATAAGCACCGCGAGCCTGGTATGAGAAGCTAATTGAGCATCTTCTGAAACTCAATTTCAAAAATTATGATCTTGATTATGCAACTTTGTTTGTCAAGAAAGTTGGAAAAAAGGTTGTATATCTTGTGGTATATGTAGATAATATTTTTATGGCAGGGAACAATAAGAGCTACATTGCATCCATAAAGGAGGAATTGAGGAAAGGTTTTGAAATGATTGATTTGGGCTATGTTCATTACTATATTGGTATTGAAGTAACTCAACATCCGAAGTCCATAATCCTTTCTCAAAAGAAGTACATTGGAGATCTATCGAACAGGTTTGGCATGGCTGAATGCAATCCTCTGACTACTCTAATGGAACAAAACTTAAATCTTACATCTGTTGAAGGAAAAGAATTTGAGGATGCAACAAAGTATAGATAGCTTGTAGGAAGTCTCAACTACCTGACTACTACTAGACCAGACATTTCGTTTGCTATTGGAATCCTCTCCAGGTTTATGCAAAAGTGTTGTGAGGGACATTGGTTTGTTGCAAAAAAAAATCTAAAGTACTTGAAGGGAACTCAAGACTTTGGACTCAAGTATACACAGGTGGTCTACTTCAGGTTATGCTATGAGTCTTGGATTAGGAGATGTCTCCTGGAGATCATGCAAAAAATCAGTTCCAAAAGATTCCACAACAGAGGCAAAATATGTGGCAGCAACTGAGGCAACAAAAGAAATTGTGTGGCTCAGGAAAATTCTGGAAGATTTGTAGGTAAAACAAGTACATTCGACTCCACTCATGATTGACAATACCTCGGCAATAAAGTTGGCCAAGAACCCAAAGTTCCATGATCAAATGAAGCGCATCAATACAAAATATCATCTAATTCAACATCATGTTGAGGCCAAAACAATCCATCTTCACCATTGTTCCACTATTGAGAAGATTGTAGAATTCTTCACCAAAGTGCTTGGAAGAGAAAAGCTTGAAAGATTCAGAACGATGCTTGGACTCACCAATATCCCTTCAGATTAAGGGGGGGAATGTTGACACCTAATCATAGGGATTGGGTGAACAACTGTAAATAATGTAAATAAATAATAGAGAAAATGAAGAGTCATCGGGCGATGAAACTCAATAGTCACTCCCTCATGTATATAATAATGAACAAACTAAATGAATATATGATCTCATTTTCAAGGAGTTACCTCCTGGACTGACATAAATTAATTTGATGGATTTTGGGTTGAGTGTTGGCCTGGTAATCCTGAGCGACTTCATGGATTAGGCCTGAGGCAGATCTGCCACTGCATCCCATAGTCGATTGTGGTTGGGCCTAGCTTCCTCAATTATTGTAGCCTACGTTGATGGAGGCATTACCCTGATTCCACCTATGACTTCCCCTAGCTGCATTATCCTTGTAAAAGGACTAGCATGTGATTCTGTTTCTTTAACGAACACACAAAAGATAGAATAAACAAAAATAAAATACCAAGTCCACTAGCTCAAGGGGAGGACCTGGCAGAGAGCCTTGACAAAGACACTGAGAGACCAGAACTGTAGAATTGCAACAACATAATACACCATGTTTATGAGAATAAATCCTATAAACCATATCTTTCATCATAATAATGAACTAGGATTGCCAAAACAAGCCTCTAACAACAATCTATAGTTCCTCGACCTTTGTTGGAACAAGAACCAGTATCTAGTCATGAGTTTTTGTTCCCAAGATTCACTTTGTCATATGAAGCAATAGGTACAATAAAGAAACTAGATAATACACAAAATCCCCCATGCAAGAGCGTAGACCTTGTTCCACTGATCAAACTCAAAAAGCATGCCCATTCTAGAAAGAAAAATTCCAAAACAAAGAGAAATAATTCTATTATAATCAGAAAACCCATTAGAGTAAATAATTCCTACCTTCTGAATTTCACTTGAAGTTTCCTTATGGACCCAAGATATCATCTCAGAGACATGCTTCCACTGGGTTTTGAGATAGTTTACGATCTCAAGGATAAGTACATGCATGAAACATTCATAAATAGCATACTTACAACCTTTCATCCCTGGAATAAAGGGAAAGTCATTTGTCCCCATAGTGGTGACCTTGCTGATTAAACTTTATGGACATTCTAAAGATCGCAAGGGAACCTAAAACAATGCCTCTAGACCAGGCTCAAAACTTTGTGTAGAACCCTCGGAGGGTGATGACTCTTTGATTTCTACTCTGCCAATTAATGTCAATCATGCATATTGACACCATGCATTTGGAGGAAAATGTGTGAGGGCCATCAGTAAACCACCCATTTTCCTTTCTCATAATGAGTCTAGCCATGGCACGGATCACGTAAGCGTATGCTCAACGTCTCTCACCCCCATCGAGGATATTTGATTCAATTCTTGGTTATTCAGGTTTCTACCCATAGAATCATTTTTCAAGATTAGCCATAAACTATCCAGCTCGTTTGTATGGTATATTGAAGGCCATGTTGTATTGAACACCTCTTGGCATTTAGACATCCCCAACTTTCCCATAAATTATCTACCTTGTTTCCTTCTCGCTTAACTTGGGATGGAGTTATATAATCGAACTCTAGCAGGATGCCTTCAATGTTCTAAAATAGGTGAGCGAGTCTCTAGATGTGACTAATCCTTTCACTAATGGTGCCTTGGTTTATATTTTTAAGAGCTTCAATCACAAGCTTGGAATCTCTTTCTCTCACCAACTATTTGTATCCTTCTCTTTTGGCTATGAATAGGGATTTATCCAAAGCTATGAATTTTGCCTCATTACTGTTGTAAATGCCACAGTATGTAACTTAAATGATCTTGATGTGATTTTGAGAGTTTCTAAATAAGCCCCCAAACCGAGTCTCCCTGGGATTTCCTTTGGAGGCACTGTCAAATTTTATCTTTAGGAATCCTTTTAGAATATTTAAAAATATAATTAAATAAATAAAATATTATAATTTTATTAATAATTAGAATGTTTTAATAAGTAAATGGAATTTTAAAGCCAATGGATCCAGAGGATGAAGAAATTAATACTCAAATGTAAATTTTCAAATGCTTAAATTTGAGAAAATTTTATTTGGATTTAATTTGGGTTGTTGGAAGGTGTGATTGTTATGTTCTCTACATAAATTTAATTCCCATAAATAACGTTACATATTTTATTTAATTTGAATGATGAAAATTTTGTTACTATAGCCTTTTGATTTAATATAATAGAGGAAAAATGATATTGGATGGAATAATAGAAATTCAATATTAACAATATCAGTTTCATCCACTCATACTACGTTTAATTAATAATAAAATATTTAACTCGTTAAAAAAATCCGGTCATCAACTTAAAAATATATGACTTGAGTTGTAGTTATTAAAAGAGGATAAAAACTTCTATAAGTTAGAGAATCTAATTAATATAAGTTTAGTGATTGAATCTTCATATTATTAAATTTTTATTTGAAAGATAAGATAACCTAGGATTTTCATGACGATTGATTTCAGATTACTTTACTTTCATATTCCCTCTTGAAATGAACGTAGTTATCACTATAGTTAGAAACAATTTTAGCTTTTTTTACCTCTTCTTGTACATGGGAAAACTAGTTAATGGGTGAAGAGTTTTCCTCGATAAGTGTGATAATATAGGGTGTATCATTATCATCATTTAAGAAGGAGAAAGATATGTAAATTGGTTTTGATGTAATAATTTACATAAATATGTATCAAAAGTGAGGCATTACATGAAAGCTTATCATGTCACTAGTTGGAATCGAACATTGGTGTGAAGGATCCCAATCACTTCTCCTAACCACCCAAGATAAATCCAATTGAATGATGAAATATGTAATTATTTGCATTATCAAAAGTTTTTTCAGCCCAAGTAAATGGCTTCTAACTCTAATATATGAACTTTTTCCAACCTTATTGTCAAAATTTCCTTTAATGTTTGCATTTTCTATGCCAACAACTTAATTGATATAGTTGGGCTAGTATAAATATATTCTTTAAATTTTACCATAGAAATTGAAAATTTTCACTATATTTCCTATTAAAAAATAATGTATAAATAGTGGAAATATCTTAGATAATGATTATTGAAGGCTAATCGCTACTAAATTATCCCTCTCTCCATTTTATGGCATCTACCTATAAGCATATTTCATCCTTTTCATCTTTTATTATGTCATGAATGAATTCCATTTTGTTTTATTTTTTGTAATAAAAAAACATTTGAATATAGAATTTCATGTGATAACTATACTCTCAATCTACATAAAAATAAATAGATTAAATGTGAACATATATTTTACGTCGATTGTTGTTGGGAAGCTTCAATGAATGATGTAATTATAATTTCTCTCTTCCATATGACCATATTATAAATGTGTCATCGAAAAATATTTTCCAAAATTTTGGTTTGAAGGGGGAAAAGTCTAATGATATAGTTACAATGTCTTCCATGAATTTATTTTCTAGAATGGGAAAGTAGGGGGAGCCCATAGATGGGTCACATGTTTGTTCGTAAATTCCACCAAAAAAATTGAAAAATTTAGATCTATGAATTTTTTTTGTTAGTTTGGATGTTTTAGGATTAGTAATTTTGTGGATAATCTCCATGCCAACTCCAATAGGAATATTGGTGTAATGTGATCCAACTAAAATCTATCTAAAATGTCATTTTGATCAAGCCTTAAATCATTAATTTCATCGTTTAAGATAGATACATTAACAAATGAGTTTGTGTTTCCAATCATAGGTTTAAGATTCCATACAACGTGTTTAGCAAGATGGCATGTTGTACCACCAATAGCATTTGTGATGGGTCTTAGGGGTATGAATTATTTATGAATTTTAGGGGAACCATGAATCCATGAGGCCTTGGTGTTGCTTTTTATCAGTTTCTTGTTGTTACTGCCATTTCTAGCTTTGATGGAGTTGCAGACCTATTTAGAGATTTTAATGAAGGGATTCTTACTTTAATTTTTGTAGCTTCCACTATTGTTGAGATGACATACCATTTTATTTCCATATTCATCTTTATTCATGATAATAAGTCCTCCCTTGTCACCTATGAGAACCATAGTGTTAGGGTTTTGTTTAAGGATTTTAGTGCTTGGTATTCTTTTTTACTAATGTTGTTTTTAGGAATTTAGATTTCTTTAGAATAATTGAGTAGTCTTGTCAGATTTGTTCTTTATTGTTATCAACTATATATTTAATGTTGTTTTATGTGAAATTTCTTGGAAGGTATACCAAAAACACTTCACTTAAGTCACTAGGTTATAAGTGACCCTAACAACAAGTTAATAACTTCTTGTGATTTAGATTTGCAAAAAAATGCAAAAAATGGAACAAAAAGTATAGTCAATCCAAAAAAGAAAGCAGTAGTAAAAATATCTAATGCAATAACCCAAATGGAAAGAATTTAATTGAATAAATATTTTATTAAAAACACTTGGTGAAGGATATCTACAAATGGGTCTATAAGTCCCCCTCTATGGGATGGGTCCTTTGATGTCCTTGATGCTTGAGAAAATGATATTCTCTCTTAATATGTGAAAAAACCAAACAAAATGTAGATAACTTGAATGGGAGCTCAAAAGAAAAAATATGATAATGGTGATGACGATTATGATCATTGTGAAGAATCAATGAAAAACCTTCCTATTTATAAAAAAGAATTGATTTAATCTCGAAAATGGAGAATAATAAAATAATATCAACCAAATCAAGATCTAACCACTTGGAATACTTTATTATATTTACTAGAGAGGGAAAATATATTAAAAATGGTTAGATATATTTATTTAGAAATAATTAACAAGTAAAATGATTTATCAATTATTTCACAAATATTAAGAATGCTCTGAAATTGAAATAATTATTAAATAGTGATTTAATAATTATTCCAATAATAAAAATAAGGAATATTAAATAAATAGTGATTTATTTAATTATTCCTAGGGGATTTAGTCAAATGTGACAAGGAATAATTATTTAAATAATGATTTAATAATTATTTCTAGAGAAAATTAAATAAATAGTGATTTATCTAATTATTCTCCTGGGTATTTTTATTTAAATCATAAAATAATTTAATAAAACTAGTTTACTAAATTATTTTCCACAGTGAAAGTTATTTTACTATGGTAAAATTAATCCTACATGGTGAATTTCGATCCACCTAGTTAAAAATGGCTAGGTGATCTTTTTTAGTGATAATAAATTTCCTCCACGTGTATGAGTGTTTGGAGAAAATTGTATGACTGAAATATGTTGTAGGATACACTTCCACGAGACATCTAAAGGGGACTCAAAGAGAGAGAGAAAGAACTAAAGAAATACAAGGAAGAACAAAATTGGAGGGGGCGAGACCTACTAAATTGATAGAACTAGCCTTTTATGTGGGAGTACATGATCTCAAATGAGGAGGGGGAGGCATACCAATACCCACTGTGATAACTCTGTACAAATAATAATGATGATCCTAACAATGTGGAACTAAGCTGTAAAGTACATGATACATGATACATTAGAATCAATGGGCCAGAAAATAATACAATGGATCCCATATACATAATGCACCTCGAAAAACATAGGCCAAGACTAAATACAAGAACATCTTAGTACATGAGACATGATTCCCCTCAAGCTGACATGATGAGGGTGGATGGAAACCAAAATAAGCCCTGCTAAACATGAAAGGGCTTTCAAGATCCGAATGGACAATCTAAAGGAGGCATACATGTTGTGGGCGCTACAATTGGAAGAAACTGAACCCATCACATTTGTGGAACTGCATCTGAGGTTGGATCAACATTTGTGGGCATCCGCACATGTGGGGGGCTACTGGAAAGGTCACCCCCTCATGAGGTCTGGAATATATCAAACACACCTGGGAATCATTAGGACAATCGTTTGAATCAGTACGAATCTCAATCGTGCGATAAGGAGCTAGTGTTGAGCACATGAGAAACAACCAAGTCAAAGAGAAATGGTGAATCCCTTTGCTTGATCTAAGGCACCAAACAAAGATGGAAGCTAGAACCAACGTACACTACCCTCTAGACTACTCTTCTGGAATAAATGTATTGAGGTCGAAAGAAGAGGGCCCGCGAAAGTTAAGGCAATGAGGAATCCTTAACAAAGGCACGAGGAATCATCATAGAGTGACTGATGGACTGACATCAGGGATGATGATGGAAGGAACGAGATAGGTGGCTGATTGATGACCTCCCTTATCATAGCATAATAAGGATAGTTGACATGGTAGCAACTAACTCGATTCCGGAGGGGATGTATAATGACTCAAACTATGGTTTGACAAAGATGGAGTAGTAAATATGGAGCCCACATATGTATAATTGGATGGATACGACACGACGATGTATGAAACATTGTAACAATTCTCAAGGGGACTCAAAATAGACTCCATAGATACAAGGGTGACTCATCTCTGATTCTTTGAACAAGGGTGACTCGATGAGGCTACCACATAGGGGAAAGGCCTGAAGGGGACAGTAAAAACATGAGTAAATGATTGTTACTCACGACGAAAATTGATACGTGAGTCAACCAGTGCAAAGGTAAATTGGTAGCAAAGTAAAGGTGGCTCATATGAAGAAATTCGATTTTGAGAGGCGGCAAAGTGATACCTCATGGAAAAAATGGCTTCTTGGTGATGTTTCAAATTACCAAAAACAAAGGAAGACCCATTATAGAAATCGGTGAGAGATTTTGAATGGTGTTGACAGTTCGTCAAATAAAACTACAATTTGGTCATAATGGGTGAAGAAAAAACTAGGGATTTTCATACAAAAGGGTTTTTCCCCCAAATTCAATTCATTTGCATAATGATCTGTGGAGAATTTGGAGAGGAGGAGATCAGCCTAAATCTCGTGGAGATTGTGGCGGACAAACCGACCATCAAAATTCAGATCCGTGAATTTTAGGTAGTTGACATTACTTGTCTAAAAATGGCCTGAATGCTTCTTGTAAAGATGATTCCTAGTGAAGAATCAAGGTAAGAAAGGAATACAAGAATGAACTACTAGAGAAGTTCTAGAGTCATCCCTACCCACCAACTCAAACATGGGGATCGGGTGGTAAGTGTGGCATCATACTGAGTAGAAAGGTTGAAGATATGGTATCAAGCATCTAGAATATGTTATGTGTATATGGCTTAACAGAGAGGTCGATAGGAAAAACTATCCAAGTAATGAAAGGATAATCGATCATACCTAGCTCGTTGGGCTCTAGGTAGAGACTTATGTTGAAAAAGTAAGAAGGTGGCTAGGGTGTTCATCATGTCCCCAAGAGTGGGATATTTCCCCCAAGCATATGTGATGGAGGGGAATGATCTGGTATGAAAAGGTGGGAATGATGCCCCTGGCTTGATGAGTTTGTGGAGTGCCATTGTTTTCCAAGTACTCAAATAAGGGATTCAAGCATTCTATCCAACTGGGATGAGATCCTTCAAAGGACAACGAGGAGATGGAGGGGTATGTGTGCCCCCCATTTGTGTATGAATAGATGGAGTATGACATGGGCATACCTGATGTATTTAGAGTATTGGACGCCAAAGGCATTTTGATGATTTGGTTAGCCATTTTTTGTTTATGGATGTCTTCTTGTGGGAAGAATGGATAGATATAGTTAGAGAAAGGAAATGATGGATTACCAATCTCATTTGGTACTACCTATATGCATAAAATGGACTGAATTTATGTGTTCGCATACTTGCTGTCACTATATGAAAGGGTGGCTTCAGATATAATGAACTAATGCTCACCTAGAAAACATGGGGGTTGAACAACAACAATGTATAAGGGACTAGGTTGTTGAGGTAAGATGGAGGGATGAGTAAGTGGATCATCCCAGGAGTAATCCGAAGTGATATGAGAATATAGAGGTTCTTATAAATGGGGAAGAACATTGGCACTAGAGTTGACACTACCAGATGCACTAGGAGTGTTGGGGAGAGTTACTTCTCCTAGACTCTCAAAAGTGGATTCCCCTTTACCCAAAAATTGGGTGCAATGTAATGGCCACAAGGTGGATGTGGTTCAAATTTTTGGGTTCAAAGTAAGGGGTGGTTAAACTAATTGACCTCACCATGGATGAATTATTTGGACTCTACAACATGTTTATCATGGGTTTGTTGTAGAAGGAAGTAGGCATGATGGTTCATATCATCCCAAGGATAATCAGGGGTGGTCATGGCTTCAATAATGTCTTCATCAGAATGGAAGATGGGGGGGATGGAGGAAGAGAGACTGCATGATGGCCAATAACTACCTGAAGCGTCTTCATGAGAGACAAGGTTCACGTATGCATCGTCAAGGGTGGAAGACATACGACAAGTAGATGAAATATCTATCGATGTTGATGATGAGCCTCATCATTGGGTAATTATATGGGCCTTAATTCACCTTCTAGTTATTCAAATCAACTCTTCTCACAATTTATTACATGTTTTGATTATATTTTGTTTAATGAGATGAATTAAAGTGAGATATTATGCCTAGTGGACTAATATGCATTGAATGCAGGTTTGGAAGAAAAAATCAAGGAATTTTGGAAAGACCAAGGTTTGAAACTCGAATGGGACAAGGGAGATATATTGTAGGAGGTAATTCCTCCTCATTTACTCCTCCCCCATTCAAATATTCCTCCATTAATCACACTAGCTTGGAGTGCAATCAGCCAAGTCATGAAGATCAAAAGGCAACCGAGCAAGTGATAGACAAAGAGTTAGTTCATCTCGAGTTTGGGAGCTGATCCTCCCCAAATTTAAGGAATTCATTGGGGACTTCAGTTGTATAAGTAGAGAGACCCATAGACTCATTAGGATTCATTTTTTTGTTGTAAAAACACTAGTTATTTTCAAGCTCCAGACTTGTGGAAGACATTGATGTAATTTTTTGTTTTGATAATTAGAATGAGCTTTTTCTTGATCCAAAACTAAGTTAGCTCAAAAGGCTGAAGCTCTTGGGTTAGGGCCCAACACTAGAAGCAAAGGCTCCACTTTTTTTATCTGTATTCTTGGCTTAGTTTTATAGATTCATGATTAAATTGTCTCTAGAAGTATTTCGTTGCAAGTACCGTGGATTTGATTAGTTGTTTATTAGTTTTCTTCCATTTGTGCTTTACTTTAGTAGAATGTTAGAAGGGATAAAAGGAGCACCCCAAAGCTATCAGTAGGTGTCTTGGCCTCACCTCTTCCCTCAGGGATCATGATTTAAGAAAAAGACCCTTATGCAGCCCCAAAAAGACAGATTTCCATTTTCTCATAAGATTTAGAGTTTACTGTAATTGAACCAACATTTAATAATTTTTGCAAGTGTAGGATTTAATTACCATCTCTTCCCTATTGAGTCTTACAGTAGATCTCAGCCATGATTCCATTTTATTCAGCAATTTTCCTCATGGATGAAGTAGACAACTAGTTCATTAAATTCTGCTTTTCTAGCTTGTTAGAATTCTTCTTGTTTACATGACTTTTTGGCAATTATAAATGTTTGATGCAGATCAGGTGCTTTAGAAATATAAATATCTCATAGCAAGAAAACACCTTCCAAATTCATCCATCCATAATGATTCCTTTCTTTCACCAAGATCTTCACCAATCTCATCATTTTACATAGAAATTCCTCCAAGCATGTTGAGAGAATCCAACCATATCCTAGCCTTGGTTCTAAGTTCTAAGTGATCCTAGGCATTTTGTCACTCCATTCCACCCATCCACCACCTTCCCTAAGCCTTACATCACCTCCAACAACCATCGTTTTTCTCTCAGTTGTATCTTGTAGAAATGCAAGGAATCCTCTAGGTTTGTAGTACATCCTGTAGGTTTTCCTGTAGTGGCATGTTTTGAGGCTGAGTTGAAGGAAAACCTCTAGGAAGCCACACCAGGTCACCCAAGGGTATCCCAAACCTCCCAACCATCCACCAGCATCACTAAGCCACCTTCCACATCACCAAAAGAGATTAGGGTTTACACTTGATTTTCTATAAAAAGAATAAAAAGAACAAAAAAGATTTATTTCAGCCCTTTACATGCACAGTAACAATGTTTGATGTCTTGAATTTCCATGCTTTAGATGGTAGCATTTCATACATGTTAGCTTTTCATTCTTTTAAAGCATAGTTTCTCAGCATTTAGTTAGAGAATGGTGTGTTTTTAGCATAAGATTTCAGTTATTTTCCTTATTTGCAGTAGACAAGCTTTCTCCTAGAGTATATTTCTCTTTATTTCATCAGCAATCAAGCTTCTTCTGAATCCATATAAGTCTGGCTTGAAAACCATAGTGGTCTTTCGCTAGCTAAACAATGCCAAAAGGCAGAACCATCACTTTTACTTATGGATACAACATTGTCACCTCCAAGTTTGTACGAACCCTGCACTGATAAAGTAAGGCTGGTAGTTCCATGAGTTGCAGAATTATTGTTGTAATACTAGTGCTCATCACATTTTGGCACCATTTCCGGGGAGGTGTCTGAGTAATATGTGGTTACTATTTTCTTTCTTCCATTTCTTGTTTCTAATATTCTGCTCTTAGTTTCATTTCTGCAAAAGTAATTTAGTTTTCTTCCTTTTTCATTTTGCATTCTTTGCTTTCCTTTCCATTCTACAAGTAAGATTTCAATCAAGTAGTTAATTTTTCATTCAGTCAGTAGTTTTCATTCAGTCTCCATTTTCAATTCTACAATTACTTGCAAATTTAAAAAAAAACACAAAACCAAACAAAAACATTTCTTTTCATGCCTCGTAGGAATAGGGATAACTTAGGGAAATTTTTTCCAAATACCCCCACTACTTCAAATAGCCAACCTTCCCTCTTCTTCGGTGGCTATGAGCTGGTGGAATCCTTAGGTGAGAAACTAGACATATTTGAAAAGCCTATAGGGGAAGAAGAAGGAGAACCCATTCCTATTAAACCTATGGCTGAAAATAGAAATGGCAGAGGAAATAGAGAAAGAGTTGAGGATGCCTTCCCCTTTAGAGAAACCAACGGGGATACTAAGATGAAAAATATAATCCCTTCTGCCCTTCCTAATTTCAATGGCCTGACCATTGAAGACACAGACACTTTCTTATTTGAGTTTTCTGTCATATGCCGAACCTATGACTATACAAATGATGAGCAGAAGTTGAAACTATTTTCATCCACTCTTAAGGATGGAGCTTTGCGCTGGTTCATGGGTTTACCTGGAGATAGCATCACAACTTGGGCTTAGATGCAGCAAGCCTTCAAAAACAAGTATTAGGACTATTGTAGGTCTAAAGACACTAAAGAGGAAATTTTTAGAATGACCTTAGGCAATGATGAATCCCTAGAGGACTATGAAGAAAGATTCCAGCGTAGCTACAAAATGGCCATGCGCACACTTGACCCTGAGTCACTAAAGTTGGTCCTACTTATAGGAATAAGGAAAGACCTTATGGATACGATACACTTGTTAGCAGGAGGGGATATCTACCAGTTACCCTATGAGGATATCAAGACCGTCTTTAGAAACCATTCTAGGGTAGCCAAGAAAAAAGGTAGGGGTATTTAACCTATGGTCAGTCCATCCTTTTCCAATTCATCCATCAAGGGTGAAATTGGAAATTTGCTGGAGGATTTAAAAATTGAGATGTTGCAAACCCTTTCCCTATATATGGACACTATGCACATTAAGAGAAAGCAGGAGGAAGCAGAGAGAGCCTTGGCCATTTTTTTTCCTAGATGCACAAATAGGCACCCTAAGAATGAATGTCCATTGAATTCTATTGAAATTTGCTTAGTATATGAAGAAAACCACTCCACATAAAAGTGCCCCTCTTTACTTAGACTCAAAGTTGTATATCAAGGAGCTGAAGGGGTCACTGAGCAGCACTGCTACATAAACCAAAGGAGACCTCATGGGCCTAGGCCATACCAGCAGGGCATGCAAGGGTCATCACATGAATATTACAACTCAAACCAGACCACATCCATACCTCCCTGGGGGCCCCTGCTCATCCATCTTGGTCTACACCTCCTCCTTGGTCCTTCGCACCTTAGTATTATTCCCAGCCAGCCAACCAGTCATTTCAACCATACACTCTACCACAACCTCGTGGAGGCCCCAATACAGCAATGTTCCAACTTTATTGCCTTCACCACCTTCCCAACCATAGCCTTTACACTCTGATCCACCTAAACAACCCCAGATGACTGCCCAGCCAAATTTGAACCTGAACAACGGACAAGCACAACAAGTATATAGTGGAGAGACATATCCAGCTTATGCTGTGGAGATTCAGGAAATCAACCTGATATCTGGGAGAGTACTCCCAAAAAAACAACCTCTACCTCCACCTAGAGAGGTTGAGGAAGAAAGAGAGGAAAGTGCTTTTAAAGTAAATCCACCACCCTTTCCTAAGATATTAACCCAACCACTCCTGCCTACCCCAAAAGAGACTGAACTTCTGGAAAAATTGAAAAACCTATTTGTCAAAATTCCACTTCTCCAAGCTATTAAGGATGTACCTATTTACAACAAATTGATTAAGTAGAAGTGCTTCAAGCATTCAGGGAGGCGAAGAAGAGATGCCCCTACCATTAATGTCATTGGAGAATTATCCAACTTAGTGCTAGGGCAGGTAATCTGTCCAAAGTATTTGGACCCTAGAAGCCCTGTAGTAGATGCGCACATTGTTGGGTGAAACTATGTTCGTTTAATTCCATTGTAGTACTTACCCAACTATTTAATTTATCAATCCGAGGTCCGTAGACTTACGAGACACATGAAATATATATGCAGGACTGAAGTGGAACTAATCTAATCTAAATTACTGAAATCAAATTAAAGCATTGAAACACTAACTAGGAAAGCATGAAATTTCATAAAGGAAAATAAATACAACATGTGAAGAAGTGAATGGCAAACAACAGATATGAGCTCATAACAATAAAACTATGTCAAATTATATTACAATAACTAAATTACAAATCATGAAAGAATCAAAGTTAATCTCTATTCTCCATTATTCATTATTCACTATCACAATGAAGAGAGAGCACTCTCTTATATACATGAGGAAGATAACCTTTCCATAATTACATATCAAATATTCTCTCAAGCACTCTCAACTAGTTTCCCATTATTACAAGATATCATCACACAAATCTCTCAAACATGATCCCATAAATCTCTCACATATCTTGGATAAGATATGCCAACTAAATCCTCCATGCTTTTCTCCTAATTATCTCCTTTAGGAATTGGATAAGATATGTCTCCATGATTTTCTCCTTAGGATAAGATATGCCTCCATGATTTTCTCCATAGAAAAGATATGCCTCCATGATTTTCTCCATAGAAAAAGGCTTGCATAATTATCTCCTTGATATGGTGGAGGAGATATTAATTCTTCACATATTTCCTACACATCACAAAACTCACATATTCTTGAGATATATAAAAATATGTACATTTTCTAATAATTAATCATAAATTCACTTAAAATACAAAAATGAATAAAATGGAAAATAAGAAGGTGAAACCCAAGTGTATGTAGGAAAGTGATATGATAACAGGTTAATGGGATGATGAAATGTAAGGAAAAAGGTGGATGAAAATATGACATTTCTGAGTCCCAACATCCTCCCCAACTGAACTTGTTGCATGTCCTCATGCAACCATGCATGGGTATCTTTTAAGAACATTTGGCATATTGAACTTTGGCTTTACATGATGATGTCTTAAATGTTTCCAGGATATGTGAGAGACATTGGTAACAGTTTACATTTTCTTATGGTTGGTTCTTGTGTGACAACCATGAGTATGGTTGGTTCTTGTGTGACAACCATGAATACAAAGAATGTTGGTTCTTGTGTTAACAACATTCATTTCATTTTCTATTCTCTTTTCTTCAATAATATAAACATTCACTGGAAATCATAATGTGCATAAGAAAGCCCTTTTTGTAATATTAATAAAGCATGCCAATATTGTGTATGAAACAAAGTGCAAAAAAGTATCATTGGAAAATAAATGTTGGTGAATGGTAAATGGAGTGATAGTGGTGAAGAAATGGAATCATGGAAGTGAATATGTAGTGAATGTAGTTCTCCCCCCACTCAACTGAATTTGTTTCATGTCCGCATGCAACTTAACATGGCGTATGAAAGGAAATGTAGCATGGTGAGGGAATTTTCCAAAATATTCAAGTTAGCATATAAAGAATTGCATGATTAAAGATTAGAAAACAACATACCTCTACTTACCCAAGAATGATGAAGTATGCAATAGGAATGTAGCTGCTGCTGCTGCTGGATCAGGAAAATGTGACTGATGTAACTGGATCCTGGAGAATGAAGGAATCTGAACTGCTGATGTTGAATCATGGAAAAGATAAAAGCTGAAAGTGGTACTATGGTACTCTCATAGATCATAATGCATACTGCTGTAACTGCTGAGGGAGTCATGAAAAAGTGTATAGTCTTCACCCGCTACAAAACCGATGGTACAATTCTAAACATGCGAATGAATGTGTCGATGTCGAGCATGAATAGAAATCATTGGATTACCGGCCATTGATGTATGCCGTTAACCAATGCGAGGAAACTCACCATTGATGTCAATGAGTGCCAAGGTACCGGAGTACATCTTGCGAAGTGCGAATGGATGTGTCGAGGTCGAGCCACTTGCAAGATCTGAAGATCAAGGGACATTGATGTATTCCCATGATCGCCAGCGAGAGAACTTGCCATTAAGGCATGCAAGCCTCTAGGTACTCAAAATGAACTCTAGTCTATTTCCCAGATAAGGTGCTGGTGTCGATGGGGCAAGACTTGTTGAAAGGTGGGCCTTAAGGAATCCCACATCAGTCAACGCGAGTTTGTACAAAAAGATTTGGTAGGACTATAAATGGAAAGAACTCACGGACAAGCAGTGTGGATCAGCATGGCTAGGAAATCAAGGTAATGTGATCATGGAAAGGGAATGAGTTTTATTCAAAAGGCAAACTAAAAGGTAAAACTAAACTGAAAAGGATAAAGGGATGTATGCGATTCAGAAAAATAGGCGTGCATGAAGTCATGAAAGATAAGGAAATGGAAGATGGGCTGCAACACAAGGATGGTCTAGGTATGTGGAAGGAAAAAGGGAAGTAATCATGACGCAAAAGGTGTGTAGTGGAAAATGTCATGATATGTGCAGTGAAGAATTTGTTCCTTCAAGCGTCCAATGATGCATGTTTCATTGTGATTTGGAAAAATCACTTTGCATACTCTGAAAAACTTAGCACCATTCCTGCATAAAAATTGTCATCTTCGTGTGCCATCTCCATCGATCATTCCTGTATGAAGTGACTCAAAAACAAATTAGCGCATTTTCAAGAATTTACAAAATGTCCATTTTTTTTTTTAATTATTTTTCGAAGTTACACTAATTGTGGATGAAAAGGGTGTTGCATTGGAATGTTGAGCTTTCTGCATAAGCTTCTCGTTGACCTACACATAACACCAATCTCATTTCACTTGTTAGTATGTGCATCCTAACTCTTGCCCACAAATTCCCAAAAATATCCAACATACTTTTATTTCCCCCCAACTTAGAAATATTGCATGTCCCCATGCAATGTACTTATTGATGGTGCAATACTTTTTCAAAATGTTTTTAGTGGCTTGCAGAAAAATTCATTTAAAACATTTGAAAAAGCTTTTGTATGTCTGAGGGAACAAGTAGTGAGTTTAGGAAGGAATGAGGGCAAAGTTTTTGTTGATTGTTTTTTTTATTATTATTATTATGTATGTTATTTTATTTATGTTATTTATTTTTTACAGGGCGTAAAGAAAAAAAAACACGCCACCCAAATGCCTCCTGCAACACCATAGACTAAGCGCAGCAAGGTTGAAATTATTAAGGAACAGAGTAACTATTTACGGTATCCTTTGAATGAAGAGTTACAGACAGAAGCACCAAATATCAATGAGGCTGCAACACAGCTGATTAAATTTCATGGAAGCTATCAGCAAGACAACAGAGATGAGCGCTTTAAAGGAGGCAAGTCTTATCAGTTCATGCTTCGAACGAAGAACCCGACAGGGAAAGTTCCATATAGACTCTACTTGGTAATGGATGATCTTGCAGATGAGTTTGGGATTGGAACTCTTCGACTTACGACAAGACAGACATTTCAACTTCATGGCGTGCTTAAGAAGGATCGGAAGACAGTTATGAGTACCATCATCAGAAATATGGGATCCATACTTGGAGCATGTGGTGACTTGAATAGAAATGTTCTAGCTCCTGCAGCACCATATTTGACGAGAAAAGATTATTTATTTGCGCAGGAAACTGCAGAAAAAGTTGCTGCTCTTCTTTTTTTTACAAATGGCAAAGCAATTTCTTATTTTCAACATATCAATCAATGTGATTGGCCAAAGACAATAAGACTCTAAATATCTAAGACATCATCTTTTTTCCAAGATAATATCAAAAGATATGGATGACAACAATAATATCTGAGAAAATGCTAACACGACCTCGGAGAATTTTATGGCACTTGGCATGTCATCGAGGAATACAGCAGAAGAGCCAAATATTTGTTTCAGGTAATGATGAAAGTTTTAAAAACTTGCCATAGTAATCCATCAAACCACGCAATACATTTGAGAGCAAACCTGCAACTTTAATTACTGCATCATGTAATGACAAAAAAAATACCCTCTGAAGGCAGAAAACTTATACTTGGGCTTGCTGCTTGTTCATAAAATCAATCATCTTTGGATCCAGTAATTTTTTTGTTTAAGCTCCTCGACATCAGTCGCTAGTTCCTTCCTGCTTTCCTTAAAAAGCAGATAGCGGTAGGTAAACCATAGTGCATAGCCGAGGCCAATAAGCTCCATAAATTTTGGTAGCAAAGGAACGGAGTTGATTGCACTAACAACAGTTGAGGGGCAAAGCGCATTCTTTCTGGTTTTACACTGGAGTGTCTTGCGGGCATTCCAAGAAACCGTCGTTTGAAGGCCTGTACTTGCCTGGGAGGCCCCAGAGCAGCGTGAAATTGAGTGCATGAGAAAAATGTAGAGGCTGTGCAGGCAGCCATCTCTACACAAAAGAGCTAAAACTGCAGGATCGAATTTGAGACACGAAATATTCAAACTGCTCTTCTTGCCTCTCAGTCAGGTTCTTATTATGATTTATGGGTAGATGGAGAGAAAATAATGTCAGCAGATCCACCAGATGTTGAAAAATTTCTATAAAACCATCAACAATCGACCACCCCTAATTCTCTGTACATTGATTTGAAAACCGTTTTTTACGCAGTTACCAAAACAGGGTCTCGAAGAATCGCGATTCCCTCTCAAACCATTAGGAATTCAAGCAAAAAATTTCTGGGTTTTATAACTCATTCTATTAGGGAAAAAACCCATGTCTTCTTTTTTCTAAATTTGTCCTGGGTTGATCACAAACTGCTTTTGAAAACTGACGTTTGCAGGGATTGCGTATGGATTGCTTGTCAAATCCAACAAAATTCAATTGGCTTTGTCAAGCCTGTGACTTGACTAATCAGAATCAGCCAAAACCTGAACAAGATCAGCTGAAGCTGCAAATGAAAGTCAACTTAGAGACAATATCTTCTAATGTTTGGATTTGAAAGTGCAAGTGAAGCGTGGTCGTCAAGTCAAAATGTTGTTTCTTTGAATTATTTAATAGGGAGGAAGTAACTCAAGATATAGATTGATCGAATGATGAGAAAGTACTGATCTGAGTTATGAATAATGACTGCATGCGTGATGGTGGCGGCAGGGATTAAAATTTCAATAGGTTATTAATTTATATGTAGAACATGTGTGAAGTGATAGTGGTAGAAGAGCAAGAATTTCTCAGTGAGAGTCCTGTGACATCTGGGGACGAATTCATCAATTAGAAGTCCTTCTTCTCAGAATGAAAATTTTCACGCAGATCAATTGATCAGGACACGATTCTCAGGAAGCTGATTGTCAAGATATTCAAGAATACTTTCCAGTCCGGTTTTCTTTCAATCCTCTACAGCCTTGGGAGCAAACCATTGCAAATATGGGACAAAGAAGTTGTAAATGGACAGATTAAATGGTTACAAGATTCAGTCCGATGTTCTGGAAATTGTTGGCCCAAATGTGAACATCACATGCCCTACAGATCTTGCTGCGACACTTGGTATTAAACTGCCATTTTTGGTGATGATTGTCAAGAATCTGAAGAAATATTTTACATTTGAGATTCAAATCCTAGATGACAAGAATGTTCATCGCCGATTTAGAGCTTCCAACTATCAAGCTATAACCCGTGTGAAACCATACATGAGTGCGCTGGTTGACTGTTTTATTTTTTTTATTTTTTTTTTTATTTTTTATTTTTATTTTTATTTTTTTATTATTTTATTATTTATTATTTTTTTTATTTTGTTATTTTTATTATTAACAGTCTAGAAAATGAAATTAATCCTATCTTTAAAAACAAAAATGGTTAGTTTTAAATTTTCTTTTTAACAAATGGACACAAAAATTTGCATATTGAAAGATATTTTTGATGAAGCATATTGCAAAACATTTATTTATTCCTGAAATTGGTCGCTCAAATCATCCCTATTTTCTGATCCTCAAGATCGTACAAAGATGCAGGAGGAGAGTATACTTATTCTAAGCAAAACTGAAACCTATTTTCTGATCCTCGAGATCGTACAAAGACGCAGGAGGAGAGCATACTTATTCTAGGTAAAAGCAGCACTGAAAATGAAAGCAAAAGCTAAATCTAAAAGCCTACCTACTCTATACTAATTAGAATTTACAAATTAGTTACGTGTAGTTAAACTTCCAATGAAGCCATTCACGTAGCAGTGACAACAATAGATTCAGTAGCAAGTTTTCAAATGATGGATGAAAATATTTGACAGTGAATGAGTCTGGTTGCTGTAACTGCAAATCAACTAAAAGATTAAAAAATGAATCTAATCTAGTACTTACCTGGAACCATTGTTCGATGAAGCTTTGATAAGCACAGTTACTCTCACTCAGATTATGCTGTAACTCCTGTTCTTCTTCTCCGATCTGCTGCTCTTCTTCCTCGATCTCTTGTTCTAATGATTGTTCGCCATCAGATACGCAAGATTCTTCAGATGTTGATATTTCTTGGGGAGTAGTTGAACTTTCAATTTTTGTCAAGATCTCCTTTTCCAGGGAAGAGGAGATTCCGACTTCTGCAAGGATCTGAGTGAGTAGTTCCAAGCTGACACTCATTATAAAACCATGTTGAAAGAGAAAAGCAAATAAAAATCAGCACACTAAAAATTGAATTAAAAACAAAAGGACCACAGAAATAATCTTGAATTCAATACTCAATTAAACCCTCTTACAAGGACTGCTCATTAATTGAGTAATTGAATGCTTCAATTATAACCATGAACCATGAATTCATCAAACACTCTTCACAGTTGAGAAAATCAAACACACTTGCAGAAATCAAAATTCACACTTGCATAAATGTAAACACACCCTACATGCCCTGATCCATAAGAGGTCGAGCCCATTACGGTATCTCGAATGCGATGCGTAGGCTGTTCCCCACGTCTTACCGCCTTAACACCTCGGAGTTAGGAACATGTCTAAACACACTTGCATAAAAAAAATAATCAAACTAAACTTCAATCCATCGTGCCTCCCCGGCAACGGCGCCAAAATGTTGGGTGAAACTATGTTCGTTTAATTCCGTTGTAGTACTTACCCAACTATTTAATTTATCAATCTGAGGTCCGTAGACTTACGAGACACATGCACTATATATGCAGGACTGAAGTGGAACTAATCTAATCTAATCTAATCTAAATTACTGAAATCAAATTAAAGCATTGAAACACTAACTAGGAAAGCATGAAATTGCATAAAGGAAAATAAATACAACATGTGAAGAAGTGAATGGAAAACAACAGATATGAGCTCATAACAATAAAACTATGTCAAATTATATTACAATAACTAAATTACAAATCATGAAAGAATCAAAGTTAATCTCTATTCTCCATTATTCATTATTCACTATCACAATGAAGAGAGAGCACTCTCTTATATACATGAGGAAGATAACCTTTCCATAATTACATATCAAATATTCTCTCAAGCACTCTCAACTAGTTTCCCATTATTACAAGATATCATCACACAAATCTCTCAAACATGATCCCATAAATCTCTCACATATCTTGGATAAGATATGCCAACTAAATCCTCCATGCTTTTCTCCTAATTATCTCCTTTAGGAATTGGATAAGATATGTCTCCATGATTTTCTCCTTAGGATAAGATATGCCTCCATGATTTTCTCCATAGAAAAGATATGCCTCCATGATTTTCTCCATAGAAAAAGGCTTGCATAATTATCTCCTTGATATGGTGGAGGAGATATTAATTCTTCACATATTTCCTACACATCACAAAACTCACATATTCTTGAGATATATAAAAATATGTAAATTTTCTAATAATTAATCATAAATTCACTTAAAATACAAAAATGAATAAAATGGAAAATAAGAAGGTGAAACCCAAGTGTATGTAGGAAAGTGATATGATAACAGGTTAATGGGATGATGAAATGTAAGGAAAAAGGTGGATGAAAATATGACATTTCTGAGTCCCAACACACATCAATGGCACCATTGTCCCACACACTTCGATCTATCTTGGGGCTACCATTAATGTGATGAACAAGGACACGATGCTCAAGTTCAACCTCTAAGGTTCATTAAGGAAGACCACAATAGTTATGCAAGTTGTAGACCCCTCCATAGTGACCCCTAAGTTGATTGTGGATGATGTGATGGTCTCCATTGATTCTTGGGAATACCCTGTAGATTTCCTAGTTCTCCAGCCTAAGGCTAAGCTTACCGGTTACCCTCTCATCCTTCCTAGTTAGCCACTGTCGATGCTTACATTAGCTGTAGAGATGGAAGTATGACCATCAAGAATGAGCATATGTCCAAGCAGTTAGTCCTATACCCTCCTGCTTAGCCATCTCTAGAACATGACTTACCTTTGTGGCTGGAAGAGGAGGAGGAAGATGAAGTTTATTTTTCCCAAATAATTACTTTAGAAATAACCATGGGAGGGGGACAATAGGATGAAGATGATTTGATCGAACACATACTCCAAAGTCCAACTCCCAATACATTGTCCTTAGAATAAGTAGTAAAGGAAACCCAAAACAACCATCAAATTAATTTATGCTTAGCTGATCAACCCTATCTGTATCAAAACCATATAATTCGGCCTCGAGAGAACTTCGAAAATCAACCCATCTCCTTATGTTCTCCAAGAAGAAAAGTTGTGCAACATGCTAAATGAACATCTAGATGCCTTTGCTTGGAGTTACCAAGAAATCAAGGGAGTGCACCCCTCGGTGTGTACTCACCATATTTATATTAAGAAAGATTGCACTCCAGTCCGACAACCCCAAATGAAGATGAATCCAACTCTTAAAGATATAGTCAAAGAAGAACTACTAGATGTGGGATTCATTTACCCTATCTCAGATAGTGAGTGGGTCTCTCCTTTAGTGTTGGTTCCAAAGAAAAATGGTAAGTGGAGGATTTGTGTCGATTACAGGGAGTTAAACAAAGCCATAAAAAAGGACCATTTCCCTCTACCTTTCATCAACCAAGTGCTAGATGGCCTGGCAGGGAAAAAGTTTTTCTCTTTCCTATATGGATTCAGTGGGTACAATCAAATCCTGATCAGCCTGGAAGACCAGGATCACACCACCTTGACTTGTCCTTGGGGTACTTTCGCCTATAGGGTCCTTCCTTTTGGCCTATGCAATGCTCTTGCCACTTTTTAGAGAGAAGTCCTGAGTATCTTTTCCGAGTTAGTCCATGATGTAGTAGAAATCTATATGGATGATTTCACACCTTATGAAGGTGATTTTGAGGAGGCTTTGTACAACTTCGATAAGGTTCTGCACAAATGCATTGAAATGAACCTCTCTCTTAGTCCTGAGAAATGTGAATTCTTGATGAATACAGGGACCGTGTTAGGTCATTCAATATCTCAGCAAGGACTATAGGTAGACCCAAACAAAATAGCTATCATCCAAAGGGTCCGAGATTCCCAAAAGCATAGAGATGTCAAAATTTTCCTAGGGTTAGCTAGATACTACCAAAGGTTTATAAAAGAGTTCAACAAGTTGTATTCTCCTTTATTTGGGTTATTGGCTGAAGAGTCTGAGTTTGTATGGTCAAAAAGTTCTCAAGAGGCCCTAGACACCCTGAAGGACAAGTTAACCACTACACCGATTCTCTGAAGCCCAAATTGGGCCCTTCCTTTTCATATTCATGTTGATGCCTCACACAAAGCCATAGGAGAAACCCTAGGCCATATAGATGAGAAATTGCCTTATGTCATTTACTTTATCAATAAGAATCTGACAATGGTCGAACTGAACTACACAGTGACTGAAAAGGAGCTCCTGCCTATTGTACATTCATTGGACAAATTTAGGAATTATATTACAAGCTATCAAACATTTGTACATACTGACCATGCTGCAATCAAATATTTAATGAATAAACCTGATGTGAATGCCAGATTAGTAGATGGTTACTTTTATTACAATAGTTTGATCTAACTATTGTTGATAAGCCTGGCAAGTAAAATGTTGTTGCAGACTTTTTGTTTAGATTAACTTTGCCTGGAGGTGAAGAGGGAATGGTTGATGATCAGTTACAGGATGAGCACTTATTCGCCATTTAATTTCTCTCTCCATGGTTTGCTGACATAGCAAACTATTTGGTATCTGCACAGTTCCCACCTAATCTATCCTCCAAAGAGAAAAGAAAGATTGTGAGGAAGATCACGCCCTTCACCTGGAATGGGGGAAACCTCTTCAAACTTGGCCTAGGTCAAATTCTGAGAAGATGTGTCAGGGAGCTGGAATTCTTTGACATCCTTCTGACCTGTCATGATGGGCCTCGTGGAGGTCACTTTGCAATAAAGAGGACAACATTTAAAGTGTTACAAGCTCGGTATTATTGGCCCACTCTTCATCAGGATGTGAAAAGATATACTAGTTAGTGTGATTGGTGCCAAAGGACGGGAAAGCCTACTCCAAGAGATGAAATGCGTCTGCAACCTCAAGTGACTTTTAAGCCATTTGATAAGTGGGGCATGGACTTCATTGGACCTATTGACCCTCCTTCCAAGAAAAAGTAGTATATCATTGTGTGCACTGACTATCTAACTAAGTGGGATGAAACTAAGGAATGTAAGGCAGAAATAGAGGAGGTGGTGGCTTAGTTCTTAAGGGAGAATGTATTTTACAAATTTGAGTACCCTAGAGAATGGGTCATTATTCAAGGCAACCAGTTTACCTCCAACATAATTGAAGACTTTCTCAACCAACACAAGATCATTCATAGGACCTCAACTCACTATCACCCACAAGCTAATGGGCAAGTGGAGGTAACCAACAGAGCATTGGAGGACATCTTGACCAAAGTGGTTAGCAGCAGTAGGAAATATTGGGCAGATAGACTACTTGAGGCCACCTGGGCCTATAATACCACCTGGAAACCCACCATTGGATTCATAACCTATGATCTGGTCTATGGAAAAAAGGCCCTACTATCCATTGAATTTGATTATAAGACATTGAGGATGGCAACCCAACTAGATCTAGATCTCATCAGTGCACAAAAAGAGAGGTTGCTCCAATTGAATGGTTTAGATGAGTTCAGAATGCAAGCCCTCCTACACACAGTGGTAACTCAACTTCAGAGGAAGATCTGGCATGATAATAACATCAAGGATAAGAAATTCTAAGAAGGAAATTGGGCTTTGTTATATGATTCCAGATATAAAGAATTTAAGGGAAAGTTAAGGACAAGATGGTTAGGGCATTATGTTATAGAGAGATGTCATGATAAGGTGTAGTACAGATCAAAACCATAGATGCAGAGGCCATTCCTTTACTTGTTAATGGGCATAGACTAAAAGTTTGCAAGCCATTGTCAAAGCAAAAGTTCATTGATGGTATCAATAAAATAGTGATGGTGGTGGTGCAAGTTTCAGCTCCTACCTCATCAAGTCACTGAGAAAAAAAAAAAAAGGACTCAGGTGAAAACCTCCATGAGGCGCCCGAGTCCCACTATTGGGTTCAAAACCTCTTGGGGTAGCCCAATGGTGTAAAAAAAAAAGAGAGAGAAATAAAAAGATCTCTGGGTGAAAACCTCTCTTGAGGCGCCCAGAGCAAGCATCTAGAATGAAAAGCTCTTGGAGGCAGGCCAGTTGTTTTCAAAACGAAAAATGAAGAAAGAGAAAAGAAAAAAATCATGAAAAATTGCTTGCAGGTCATTAGGAGGACGATCAAAGAGCAAAGGATAATAAAAAAGGACCTATTCCACTCACATTTTTATTTTTCCATCCATTATCTTTCATCATTCCACCATTCCTTTCATTTCTTCACTCATTTGCCTCAATTTGCAAGGGTACTATGTTTTCTACAGGATTCCCTGTAAACCTACAGGATCCTCTGAAAACCTATAGGATGATCTTGTAGGAATTACAGTGGCTTCAAAATCCTAAAATGAGTAACCCTAGGGCAAGGAAATGACCTACACACGTCAAAAAATAAAAAAACCCTACATCATAACTTCATTACCATACCTATCTCCACCATGATCACCCCTGCATCCATCCTAAAAAACAAAAAAATCAAATCAATTTTCAAAAACATTTCACAGTCTTCAAAAGAAAACACAGAGGAAAATGAAATAGGGAGCAGAAGGGAACAACACCTGATTGTACTTCTCATTATTCACACTCCTAGGTCTCCTCTCTATCCATGTCATCATCCTCAAATTCCCAGCAGAAGAAATGATTAAAAATTCTGAGGGAGAAGAAGCTACAGGACATCTTATAGGAAATCATGTAGTAGCCTATCCCATAGAATAAAAATCATGAGTAGCAACAAGCTTCTAGCATGAATATCAAAGGGAAGAATAAGCTCCAGAACAACAGTAGCACCATCATCTTCAACACCACGTGCCTGCACATCAAGGGAACCATCAGAGGGAAATAAAAAAGGAAGGAAAAATAACATGCAACCAACACGGCAAGCACCTCATGTCTTCAACAAACTGTAGCAAGGTATTAGCACCACAAGTAAGTATCTTACTTCACTCTCTCATTTGCATTGTGTAGTCAAAAGATGTAAATGTTTTGAGCAAGTTGGTTTATAAGCGAAAGGTGGCCAGTCAACTTGGCCACCTTCATTCAGTCGACAAAGACAAAACAGTTGGTCCTCCCACACATGGCAACAGTCAAGTCAGAAAAAATAGGAGGAGGACGAAGGCAGTTAAGGCTAGGGTGCCTGAAGTTGGATTTGATTACGAGGAGAGGGGAATGATGAGGTGGTAGTGGGGACACCCATGTACATATGGAGAAGAAGCAGAGAAGGATTATGAGGAGATAAATGAGGATGAAGAGGAAGAAAAACAGAAAGAAGGTGATGAAGAAACAGAGGAAGATGTCAAGGAGGAAACTAATAAACAAAATGAGGATATAGAGGGAGAAGAAGAAGTGAAAGGCATAGGTAAAAAGGGAAATGGAAAAGAGGGGGCAAAAGAAAAGGAGGGGTCACCCAGGGTGTCTCCAAAACTTACTAAGAGAGAAGCAGCGACTGCCCTCACTATCCTTAGCACCCCTATCAAACAAAAAGGAAAAAGACAGAGGAAAACCCCTGTATACTTTAGAGCAAGGAAAAGTACAAGGATAAGGTAGGTAAAACCCCAAATTCCAACCAAGGTTCCCATTGTTATTGAGGACTCACCTAAATAGCAGGAGAAGATGGCTCCTCCTATAAAAACTAAAGAAGAAGGATCCTCAGCACAAACCTCCCCTAAGTCTCCTATCACCTATGTGAGAAGGCTTATAACCAGGTCTACCTCATCCAAAGGAAAAGACATCCTATAGGATACACAACAAAACCTACAAGAAGAAGAGGCAGTCCTACAGTAAACTCTACTAAACCTATAGGAAGATCAAAAATTGGATGAATAAAGAAGTAAACAACCAAAAACAAAGAGAGAGGACCTAGAGCTAAGGGAACCTAGTCCTCAACCTAACCTTGACTCCTACTACAGATTTATTGAGGGGGGCAGGGTCATTCCACAAAAATTTTCCATTCCATTATTCTTTGAGCTTGAGAAAGAAAGAGCCAAAACTCATAGATGGATGTAGATTGCCAAGTCCAAGGGAGTGGAGGACATTTGTCACATGGAGGAGAAGATCAGAGAGATGGGAAGGGAACTGAGTAGCTTGAGGGACATAGAGGTCGTCATGAAGACTCAGTTGGAGGCATAAAATGCATGGTTGAAAGGACAACTACAAGAAAGAGAGAATCAATTGGCATCCATGGCCAGTCTCTCTTTGGAAGCAATCGAATGTAGGATGCCAACCAAGTCCTATGCACTATACCTTAAGGAATAGTTGCTTCAGTTCCAAATCAAGACCCTAGCATAGAGAGGCACCATGCCATTCTAGGATTATAGATAATTCATTGATGTCTGTGATCAAAGTACATTAGAGGATAGGGCTAATATGTCTGAGTTCTAGTTGCATAACATGGCTTTGAAAGATATGAATGTATGGGACCCTAATGAAAAGCTAGGGGATTTACAGTTCATGGCTTTGGCATCATGGATGAACCATGAGGAAGAAAGGGTTGTAGAAATGAAGAGGATATTGGGAAGGGAACAAACAGAGCCTCTTATGATCAAAGCTGAGTAGTCCAATCCAATGGTTGTCATTAGCACACATAATTTAATTGCAAATGATCGTCAACTTGCACCCAGGTATCTTGCTACCCAAGAGCAAGCCATTACATTTTGAGGACATGTTCAGATTATTAGGGGATGATAGCATGCAAGCTTGCCTAAGGAGATGGAATACTTTTCCATATAGTTTGAAGATCAAAGAGTACCACTTTCCTCAAAGGATGAGAGAAGCACTAAACAAGACACCCATGTACAAGAAATCCATCCAAAGGCTCAAAGTCAATTGGATTGGCTTGAGACTTAGTCCACCACTGCTCTTTGGGATGTTAGAAGGAAGGAAGGAAGAAGAAGAAAGAAATAAGTGGGAGGAGGTAAAAAATAGGGTAGGATTCTATGCACAAGAAGAGGAAACCACAACAAAAGCATGGGATGTCTGGGAGGCCACTAGAGCTATGAAAGACATGGATATTGATTAAGTTTCTCAGAGGATGAGAAACATTTTCAGTAGGGGGGTGATGATGAGCCTCATCATTGGGTAATTATATGGGCCTTAATTCACCTCCTAGTTAGTCAAATCAACTCTTCTCACAATTTATTACATGTTTTTATTATATTTTGTTTAATGAGATGAGTTAAAGTGAGATATTATGCCTCGTAGACTAATATGCATTGACTACAGGTTTGGAAGAGAAAATCTAGGAATTTTGGCAAGAATAAGGTTTGAAACTAGAATGGGACAAGGGAGAGAGATTTTAGGAGGTAAATCCTCCTCATTTACTCCTCCTCCATTCGAATATTCCTCCACTAATCACACCAACTCGGAGTGCAATCAGCCAAGTCATGAAGATCAATAGGCAGCCGAGCAAGTGATAGATAAATATTTAGTTCATCTCGAGTTTGGGAGTCGAGCCTCCCCAGATTTAAGGAAGTCATTGGGGACTTTAGTTGTATAATTAGAGAGGCCTAGAGCCTCATTAGGATTCGAATTTTTGTTGTAAAAATACATTTTCGAGCTCCAGACTTGTGGAAGACATTGATGTAATTTTCTATTTTGATAATGAGAATGAGATTTTTCTTGATCCAACACTAAGTTAACTCAGAGGGATGAAGCTCTTGGGTTAGGGCCCAACCCTAGCAGCAAAGGTTGCTCTTCTTGTATATGTATACTTGGCTTAGTTTTATAGGTTCATGCTTAAATTGTCTCCAAAACTATTTCATTGCATGTACTGTGGATTTGATTAGTTGTTTATTAGTTTGCTTCCATTTGTGCTTTACTTCATTAGTAGGTTAGAAGGGATAAAAGGAGCACCACAAATCTATCTGTAGTTTTCTTGGCCTCACCCCTTCCCTCAGGGATCATGATTTGAGGAAAAGACCCTTGTGCATCCCCAAAAAGACAGATTTCCATTTTCTCATCAGATTTAGAGTTTACTGTACTTGAACCAACATTTGATCATTTTTGCAAGTGTAGGATTTAATTACCATCTCTTCCATCTTCAATCTTACAGTATATCTCATCCATTATTCCATTTTATTCAGCAATTTTCCTCATGCATGAAGTAGACAACTAGTTCATTAAATTTTGCTTTTCTAGCTTGTTAGAATTCTTCTTGTTCACATGAATTTTGGCAGTTATAAATGTTTGATGTAGAGCAGGTGTTTTATAAATCTAAAGAGATATGATAGCAAGAAACCACCTTCCAACTTCATTCATCCATAATCATTCCTTTCTTTCACTAAGATATTCACCAATCTCATTATTTTACATAGAAATTCCTCCAAGCATGTTGAGTGAATCCAACCATCTCCTAACCTTGGTTTTGAGTTTTGAGTGATCCTAGGCATTTTCTCACTTCATTCCACCCATCCACCACCTTCCCTAAGACTTCCATCACCTCCAGCAACCATTGTTTTTCTCTCGGTTATATCCTATAGAAATACAGGGAATCCTGTAGGTTTCTATTACCTCTTGTAGGTTTTCCTGTAGTGGCCTATTTTGAGGCTGAAATGAGGGAAAACCTCTAGGAAGCCACTCTAGGTCACCCAAGGGTCTTCCAAACCTTCCAACCATCCACCAGCATCAGTAAGCCACCTGCCACATCACTAAAAGAGATTAGGGTTTACACTTGATTTTCTATAAAAAGAAAAAAAGAAATTTATTTCAGTCCTTTACATCCACAGTAATTATGTTTGATGTCTTCAATTTCCATGCTTCATATAGTAGCATTTTATACATGTTAGCTTGGCATTCTTGTAAAGCATAGTTTCTCAGTATTTAGTTAGAGAATGTTGTGTTTTTAGCATAGGATTTCAGTCATTTTCCTTATTTGCAGTAGACAAGCTTTCTCCTAGAGTATATTTCTCTTTCTTTCATCAACAATAAAGATTCTTCTGAATCCATAGAAGTCTGGCTTGAAAACCCTAGTGGTATCTCACCAGCTGAATAGTGACAAAAGGCAGAACCATCACTTTTACTTGTGTATACAACACTGTCACCTCCATGTTTGTACGAACCCCAGGTTGATAAAGTAAAGCTGGTAGCTCCAAGAGTTGCAACATTCTTGCTCCAATACTAGTTCTCATCAGTTGAGACCAGGGTATTCATTGAAGAGGGTTCAACATAATCAAAATAGGAGATATTATGGGAGTTCCAATGCATCGATATCATGGATGATGACAGGTAGAGAATTGTAGCGGTACTATTCATCATCTCGACATCAAGGGGAGGGATCAAAATGGGTGTTTGAGAGACCTCTTGTTTCGATGTAGGATTGGGACCAGAATCTGCAGGTAGAGAAGGGGTGGATTCACTACAAGTGGCCTCTAATTCACAAAACACTTGAAGTGTATCACGAAAATATTTGAGATGGGGAAAACAATGAGAATAGTGGCCATAATTAACACACAAATCACATCGGGTGAGTAATGATATATTATTTTTACCTAACTCAGGTAAGGTGACATGGACCTCAGCAATGTTAGAATCATGGAAGGTATCAGTGACCACATATTTAATAGGAGGGGGTTCACGACAGTTATTGGTGGCATGACTGGAAACATCACACAAAGCACAAGGAGGAATAGGCTTTGGCGTCTTAGGAGGAGTTGGAACTGTTGAAGGTGCCTTCTCTTTACTTCCATTTTTATGGGATTTCCCCCCTCACGAGATTCTTTCACAACAGGACTTGGTTTCTATTGATGTTGCATGAAATTGAAGCAAAGGTAGGGGTAGGAACAACAGGTTGGACTGGGGTCAAAGCAATGTAAGGTTTGAGTTAACTAGATGTAGTGTTTGCGGGAGGATCGATGTACCAAACTAGGATCCCCAAGGTAATGTTGGGTAGAATTAACGTAGCCATGACAGGTGTAGAGTAAACTCCATTAGGTGAAAATAAGAATGGTATCTAGCCAGAAGGATAGTGGCTTGGAGGAACTGCTCTTAGATGGTTAAGGACTAGGAGGATGGTTTTAGGTGGAAATGGATTAAGGGAGACACTAGCATAAGGAAAAGGTCCTTGAGGAGAAGTACCATAAGATTGGGTTGAGTTAGGAATAGCAGGTTGTGGAGGTGCGGTCTACTCTAAAGCATACTGGACCATTTTTAGGCGGCATGTGATGCTTGGAGCATGCAAACACTAGATGAGCTAGGCTTAGAATGAGTAGGTGGTGGACCATAGTAAGAACCCTCCAAAGTGGATCTTTTAAAAATTCCTAGAGATGCATTGGTGAAGGGCGAGACAATCTTATTGTTAGCCACAGAAGAAATGTTGGACTAAGGTGAAGTCTTGCATGCCTCTTCCCAATATGCATTCTTGCATGCCTAAGTGAATTTTAATTCTTCAAAATGTTCTCATATCATATCTTTCGAAGCATGTCATCTAAATTATTCATTCTTAAAATTGTAATCTTGAAGAGTTTGGGGTTGGATTTTGGAAAACATGAGTTTGTTGGCTCCATACATTCTAATTTTAAGGGTGTCATCTAGGTAACATCTTTTATGATCCTTCCTTAATACCACATTGAAACCGTGAAGGATGTTTTGAAATGTTATCTATCCCATGACCAACCCATATAGGATGAATTTTGGTAATAAATGAGGACATCTTGTTTCCCACAAATCATTTATATAGGTGAAGTATCACTCAACATACAAAATCCCTATGTATTTTAATGTAGTCATAGCCTCTTTGGATAATACGAGTGTTTCTTTATACAAAATTAGTGTCTACAAATGTGGAAAGAAATTATCAAAAATTTTGATAAAATTTCACATGTACTTATGTTTCCATAAGTGTTGGAAATACATATATATTGTAGATTCAACTAAAGCACTATGCCAACCCATTATCTAGGACTCATAACTAAACAAATAATGTCAAACAAGTACAATCACATGTAAAATTTCCATGTAGATTCATGTACAAATAACTTAACTTTCACTAGTGATTTTCTACAATTATGGGATACATTGGTGTCCCAATTGAAAACTATACATTCTTAATGATAATATGCATCAAGGGTATGAAATAAACCTTTAAGAATTGAATCCATTTCTCTCCATCCAACCTACTGATAAGACATGCTGCATAAATTTAGAGTTCTCTTATATTAGTAGATGGATAAGGACATGTACCTCTTGAATTAATCTGTTTTCTATATATGTTCCTTGTTAAGCACTTTACTGGAATATTTATTGAAACCTGCTACCCATTTTTTTGTCCTATGTATCTCTAATATAGTGAATTTATAATATGTCTGCAGGTTTCCTGACTATAATGAATCAATATAGTGGCCTTTGACATTGAAAATAATTTTCTACTCTAACATGCTCTGTTATGCATATCATTCTTCTCACACTAAGGAAAATGAATTTCCATGTTGCTCCATTATCTAGGAGGAATCTCTAAATATTTAGGTAAACATATTCATCATTGTCATTGTCATATATTAAGTCTACAAAAATGGGTAAAGGAGGATAATCCTAATCCTTACAAATGTAGGAGAGGTTGGACCAATTAGTGAACCTTGTTATTCCTATGACTGCAATAATCACCTAAATTGAGTCCTTTAATTTATGCCACTCAGAAGTTGAACTTATTTTTTTGACAAAAATGTGACACCAACCACTGTTACTCATGCAAAAGTAGCTAGCAATGTGTTCATGATGAATAAGACTCTAGAAGAGTCAATATTTTAAATCTATTTAAGAGTTGAACGATACAAACTTATGCCCTAGCAGGATATCAAGTTTTGTTATAACTAGGTTTTATATGTCTTTTCCTGTCTAGTTAAACATTTTGTCTCAGTCAAATTATGTAAAAAACTAATTAAAAAACTTTCAACCTAGTATCGGAAAGATGTTTTAAATTATAACATTTTCGGTTGAGCCAAATTACATTTAAAAAATAAAAGAAAAAAGGAAAAAAAAGCTTTAAAAAAAATAAATTAAATTTTAAAAAATAATGATTATAATTATTAGAAAAAATAAAATATTAAAATAAGAAATATTAAAATTCTATTTGAATAAAAATAAAGTAGAACAAAAAAATAAATTTGTTTAATTAAAATAGAATATAATTTAAAGTAAAACTAAAATGAAACTTGAAACTATTTATGTAAATATAATATAATATAGTAATAATCTTGACTTTGTATAATTACATAAAATAAAATAGTAAAACAAGAAACATTAATATGAAAATAAGATAGAATAAAAAAATAAAACTATTTAATTAAAATAAAATAGCCAATTTACCCTTATAAAACATTGTGTCTCATGCTTTTCACAAGCCATGGTTTTTCCCATGGTATCCTTCCCTATTCTAGGGAAAATAAATTAATTAAAATATTTAATTAAAATAAATAGTCAATTTTTCATTATGTAAACATTTTGACTCACGGTTTTCGCAACCCACTATTTTTTCCCCGTGGTATTCTATAGAGGTATGTGTATGTGCCGCTTACCCTCCCTGTCACCCTCACCCTCACCCCCTTTCTCACACACTCCCTTCTCTCTCTCCCTCTCCCTCCCTCTCTCTATCCTCCTAGCTCACTCACTCTCTATCTCTCTTTCCCTCACACACCCTCTATCACTCTCATTGCCCCCCTCTTGCTAACTCTCTTTCTCATTGCCACCCTCCCTTGCTCACACATTCTCTCTCTATCACTCACCCACTATCTCTATGGATCTCTCTCTCTCTCATCATTGTCACTATCATTCATTAGGTCTATATAAATGGGTAAAGGAGGATAATCGTCATCCTTACAAACCTAGGAGAGGTTGGACCAATTATGAAATCTTTCTAATCCTGTGACTAGAATTATTACAAAAAACAATCTTCTTGAATCCACAAACACTTATTATTTAGGAGTCTATCCTTTAATGTTTATTTCCTTGTACTTCTAGTGTAAATTTGTTTTTGTCTTCTTATTTGACATGTATATTCTCTTAGAAAGGCTTAAATTGAAATGTGACATAGAATTATAGTTTTACATTGCAGAACTATAGAATAGCTCTTTAATTTTTAACATCATAACCTATTAAATATAAAAATAAAAATAAAAAGAACATAAGAAGAGTTGTATCTATAACTGCAAAACCATGAATAAAAAAAACATTAATTTCAATTGATTTGAATGATAGGTTTGAGAAAATAAATATAAATGGGGTAGGTAAAATCCATACTCTATCAATACAATAAGAAACACAGATTGAAAATTTTAAAAATGACAAGCAAAATTGAACAACTCAATAATATGCTAAGTGGCTAAAATCCCTAAAGTCCACAATAAATGTTTAGAAAATGGGTTAAATCCGTGAATTCTAACTATCATTGTTGGACATGCTTGTAGAATTCCTTCAAGGTGGGAGATAGAGTATTGTTATAGTTGGGCGCGGTTACAAAGTCCTGGCAACAAAATCAAGGCTCTACAATATTTTGCATTTGAGATACTAGAAAAAGTGGGAGATAATTGATATAGATTCATTCTCCCCCAACACAAACATATTTTCTCAGTGCAAATAACCTAAACCTCTATGAGCCTTCCATTCTAGATTAAGAAGAGGAATACATCATACTTGATGTAAAGGATTTTAAACTTGATGGTAAAGGAGAGTTGAGAAAGGATAAAATTATGTATAAGAGGTTCAAAACTACAAAATAGTAGTAGCATGCACACTAACAAATAGGGTTGGAAGGACAACTTCTAGTAATTGTTAAATGATATACTTGATAGAAGGTGGAGGAAAATTTTATTAACGTCATTATGTGGAAGATTTGTGTAACCAAAATCATCCAGAAATGGGGACATGTGAATTGGATTAGATCATTTTAATAATTTTCATCCATCATGATTCTTCTAGACCAGAAAAGGTGGAGGAATCATCTAACATGTCAATTTTTACTAGTGAGTCCCGATTTATCAAATTATAGTGTAAATTTTCTGAAAGAATCCTTAGGAATCAAATATTATATATTTCTTGTAAAAAATTTCCACCCAAGCACACCTTTTAACACTATGCTAGACACAAACAACTTTATAATCGGCAAAGCATCTCATAACTATTTATTAAAAGAAATAAAGATCAATTTTCATCATTCTTTCACATCCTGAAGATGAACCACCATTTCTGGTTCGAAACATCCATCTAAAGAAAACTAATTCGATGAATCCAAAAGATGATCTACACAAATTTGAAGATCGCAGAAACCTTAAATACAAAATAAATCACCTCAATTTAATCCTTTATGCAAAATGTATGTCACGAAGAAGTTGACCTTCTTATTTTGACCTCCATAATTCAAGAGGATGTCATGCCAACCATGATTACTCATGTAAAATTGGCCAAAAATGTGATCATAATGAATAAGACTCTAGAAGAATCAATATTTTAAATATAGTTAAGAATTGAAGGAGTCAAACATAAGCACTAGTAAAATTGGTGTGAAGATAATGGTCAGTATGGGCCTTTTTTTGGTAAAATGGGTGGGTAAGGGATCCATTAGGAAGCCGGGTGACAAGCACATCCAGAAAATTAATATAATTATTAGATTTTATTTCCATAGTAAGCTTAATATGAGTCGAAATTCTATTGAGATGGTGGAGAAAGGTGTGGATGCCTCGATGACCATGCTACCAAAAAATGAAACTGTCGTAAAAAAATCTAAACTAGTATTTTGGCTTGAGATGTCACGATTTTAGGGCTCTCACTTAGAAATACTCCATAAAGATATTAACTACAACTAGGGATAGGGAAGAACCCATAGCTATACCTTGGGTTTGCTTATTAATGATGCCTTTGTAAGTAAAGAAGGAAGATGAAAGACAAATATTTATAAGTTTAAGGGTTTATATATCAACTAAATATGAGATAATGTTAAAAGCTTCAGGGAAAGGATTTTTTGTGAATAGCGAGATTATATTAAAGGTGACCAAGAGGTCACTATCCCCAAGGTAGACATTTTTGGTCTTTTGAGTAAAGTTAGAAGAATATTTTACATCAATTGTTGAATCTTAGATGTTAAGTATCAACTAAGAGCATGGTTAGGGGCTACATTGGAACTAAAAATAGGTCTAAGGGGAACCCCAAGATTTTGGGTTTTGGGTTGAACATATATTTTAGGAGTTTGCAAGGAAAGTGGGATGAGGCAGTGTTGAATGGAAGAATCAATGGAGGAGATATTTATGGATTTTGTGACACGATTAGTAATGCATTTAATGGGATTTCAGGGAAGAATATTAAAAAATGAGGAGGAAAGAAGATCACGAAGTTTACAATAATAATATTGAGATTTCATTACTGTGATGTAATTTCCTTTATTAGCTTTAAGAATATGAATATCAGGGTTATCATTGAGGCACTTTATGGAAAGGGATTCGTCTTTGGAAATATTTGACTTGGGAGGTTTGGCACGATGAAGACCTGTGTAACAATATTTTCAAATTTATTTAAAAAAGTGAGAGGGAAGGGTCTATGAAACTAATTAAATAGAAAAAAGGACTTCCTACTTGGGGACCTGATGAGGGACAAGGGAAAAATTAAAACCTTTTTTCTAGGAATTATGATGAGCCTCATCATTGGGTAATTATATGGGCCTTAATTCACCTCCTAGCTTAGTCAAACCAACTTGTCTCATAAATTATTGCATGCTTTTGATTATATTTTGTTTATGAGGTGAGTTAGAGTTGGATATTGTGCTTTGTGGTCTAATATGCATTTAATGCAGGACTAAAGGAGAAAATTAAGGAATTTTAGCAAAGGCCAAGGTCAAAACTTGAATGGGACAAGGGAGAGGGATTATATGAGGTAAATCCTCCTCATTTACTATGCTTCCATTCGAATATGCCTCCATTCATCACATTAGCTCAGAGTGCAAATAGCCAAATCATGAGGACTAGAAGGTAGCTGAGCAATTGAGAGACAAAGCACCATTTTATCTCGATTTTGGGAGCCAAGCATCCCTAATTCTAAGGAATTTGTTGGGGACTTCATATGTATAAGTAGAGAGGCCTAGGACCTCAGTAGGATTTAGGTTTTTGATTGTAAAACTCTACTCTATTTTCGAGCTACAACACTTGTGACAATTCTTTTCATGTAATTTGTTGTTTTGGTAATAAGAATGAGTTTTGCTTTGAGCCAGCACTGAGTTATCTTAGAGGGCTGAAGCTCTTGGGTTAGGGCCCAACCCTAGTAGCCAAGCGTCCTCTTTATTGTACATGTATGCTTAGTGTAGATTCATAGCTTAATTGTTAATTTGCTTATTAGATGCATTTCTATTATAAGTAGTGCATATTAGATTGGTTGTGTGATAGTTTGCTTCCATTTGTGCCTTATTTCAAGTAGTAGGTTAGCAAGGAGAAAAAGGATCACCACAAGGTTGTTAGTAGGTGTCTCGGCCTCACTTCCTCCCTCTAGGACCATGACTTGAGGAAGGGATCCTTAAGCAACCCCAAAAACACAAATTTCTAGTTCTTTTATTAGCTTTGGAGTTTGTTGTCTTTAATTTAGTATTTGGTTAATGTTGCAAGGTATATTTCATTGTCATCTTTTCCATCTCCATTTCTGTAGTAGATCTCACTCATTCTTTCATTCCCTTCAGCAACTTTCTTCATGCATAATATAGGCATTTGATTCATTAGTTTTCCTTTCTAGTTTATGAAAATGTATCTTGTTGCATAGCTTTTTGGAAGACACACATGTTTTATGCAGAATAGGTGCTTTAGGAGGAGACTAAGACTTCATAGATAGTAGCCACCTTCCACTTCATCCACCTTAGCCATCCCTTGTTTCCACCATCACCCTCATTAGTTTTTCATCATTTTTCATTGAAATTCTCCCAAACACATTGAGCAAATCTAGCCATCTATCATCTTGGATATTGACTCCTGAGTGATCCTAAACCTTATAACACTCCATTCCACCCATCACACACCTTTCCTAAGCCTCCCATTAGCTCCAACACCTCGCATTTAGCTCTCGGTTGTATCTTGTAGGTTTCTTGTAATTCCTACAGGATCATCCTGTAGGTTTTCCTAAAACGGCCTGTTTTGAGGCTGAATTGATGGAAGACTTCTAGGGAGTCACCAAAATCCTCCTAGGGACCCTCCACACCATCCAACCACTTCATAAACCTCCTAGCCATCCTAAAACACCCTTAATCCACCTGTCACATTCATAAGAACGATTAGTTTGCATGCTTGATTTTGCATAAAAAGACCAAAAAAGTGAAAACATATTAAGTTTAGTTTCTTCACTTGCACATTAGTATTGTTTGATGCTTATTACTTCTACAACTTAGATATTAGCACTTGTTTCATGTTGATTTAGCATTTCAGCTTAGCATATCTTCTTAAATGGTTAAGTAGGGTATGGTGTGGTTTAGCATTACATGTTAACCTTCTCCATTACTGCAGTAGAGTAACCCTGTTAGAGTAGATTTCCATTTCTTCCATCAAAGAATCAAGATTCTTCTGACTCCATAGAAGTCTATATTGGAACCCTAGTGGTCTCTCACCAGCTGAACAATGACAACAAGCAGGACCATCACTTTTACTTGTGCATATGGCACTATCACCTCCAAGTTTTTATGAACCCCGGGTTGATAAGTAAAGCTAGTAGTCTAGGAGTTTCAACATCCTTGTTGTAATACTAGTGCTCATAAAGCTGAAGAGTGGCAAAATCAAGTTCAAGGGAGGAGAGATTAACAATGGAAGAAACCGAGGAAGATGAGAAAATGAGTTTAAATGACATATCAAGAGAAGAAATAAACTGATCAAAAGAATAAAGAGGAGTGGAATTAGAGCCATAGGGAAATTTTTTGAACTGGTTGTTATTAGTATTGAGATGAAGGGAATTATTATTATTCTTCGTTGTATTAATATTATTATTTATATCAAAACAATTGTTATTATTGGAATTATTTTTAAGAGATAACTTTTCATTATTTAATTTATTAATATTAATTGTACTTGGAAATTTACTTAAGGGAGAATATTGATATTATAATTATTTTTATTAGAAGAATAATTGTTAGGGGGCAATTTTTATTAATTAATAAATTCATATTATTAAAGTTGTTGATATTATTATTAAGTGGCGAAATTTCATTAATAGAGTCTAGAGAAAGGACCTTAAGGTTATTATTAGTGTGAGAGGATTCATTAAAAGGAGCTTTATTATAAAAAATATAAAGATGGATATTTTGAATTTCGGGGTTAATCAAAATAGACTAATTGTGTTCTATATTGGAGGGTTATTTTGACCATTGGAAAATTTACGATTCTTATTGGGTGAACAATAATGGGTTATGGGAGAAATTGCATTAGGGATAGGATGACGAAGTAGCAGGTGATTGATTTGGAGTGTGAAGGATAACCTTGGTGAAAAATACATCAAATGACATGAAATTGGGAATAGTGTAGCAGATGTAAGAAGATGAACATGTGTCAGGTGTGAGATGCGAGAAATGATCTAGGGATAATTATAGAAGGGTCTTGGATGCAGCTCGATCAGCGAGGGAGAGATTTCAATAATAAGAACAAGCCTCTCAAACAAGATGATACATGTGTGAAAATGCGAGTGTAAAGATGAGCTTCAACCATTTATAGGCTCCGCCCCCTTGTATATAAAATATTCTTATGACTTTATTCAAAGAACCAAAAAATCTACCTTGAGGATAATGACCACTTGGTCATTTTTTATGTAGTCTTCCTATTCACAAAAATTCCTATCCCTAAATCCTTGAACATTATCCTTAATTTAGTTGAAAATGAACCTCTTAACCTTAGAAATATTTTCCCTTCATCCAAAGTCTTTTCTTACAAATGCATCATCTATGAGAAAACCGAAGGGACATCTATGGGTTCTTCCCTATCCCTGGTTGTGGCTAATATATTTATGGAAAATTTCAAAGCCAAATCCCTAAACTTGTTGTTATGCGAGATTTATGACTACAAACAGAAATATCTCCCCTAGGTTTGGTGGCTAACCTAGAACAACAAAATGAAAAAGGACCCAATGTTTTCCTTAAAGTAAGTAGATGAGGGCACAAAACCTACTTGGAATATATCGTATGTTTTGATCCTTCTTTGGCTTTAATGCCCCAATCCTAGCTCACCTCCCAAACTTCGAACCTGCATGATCATAACACACAAGCCAAGAAACTACGAGATCTGTGTAGCATCATCTATCTACTTTATTCAAAAAATCGACATGGTATTGAAATAATGACATCACATATAGGAAAACAAAATAACTCTTTGTATGGATATAAATGGAGTGAGTTACAACCATAAATAGGTGTCAATCTTGTAGAAGAGCTCCTCCAAGTTTTTGACTTGTCCTTCCTTTGTCACAAAGTGTACCTCCAATCAGCCTAAATGCATGAAAATATCACTCTCACAATAGCAACATAAGGGTAGAATCACTTTCCAAAATCCCAACTCTTGTGTATGGAAGTCTATAAATATATAGAGGAGTCGAGTAAGTTGGGATTCTTATCCTTTTACCAATATTGGGATTGAGATCCACCCTTGATGGGAGGATGAGATAGCGATAAGGGATGAAAAATCCAAGGTGGGATAGGATAGGATTCGAAAGTTTATCTGAGTTAAATGGTTACAATAGATCCTAGAAGCTTATAGAAATGGAGATTTCGAGATTCTCTCTCTTTTTCCCAACTTTCTAGAACCAATGCAGGTGCAAGGAGAGCAACCTGTAGGTGATCACCGCAGGCCACAGTGGAGAAACCTATAGGTGAACATTGTCTAGTAAGAAACCAAGGTGTTTTGGTCCTAAAATGCACTTAGATGATGCAATTTAGGGACAAAATTGTGGGGAATGGATAGTCATGCATAGAGATTTGTGTAGTGATGATGCAAAGGAGGAAATAGGATGTGAATTATCCCATTAGGAGGTTGATTGATCATATGAGACAAAATATCTTATAAAACTTGTGGCATCTCAAGCCTAAATCTTGGTTTATATTTTTTTATGACACTTTCATTATTTGGTAGCTTGGTTGTCAATGTTTCAAAGCCTTTCTTGACAATCTCAATAACATTTCACCTCATATTCAACTTACTATGGAAATAGAATTTAATAATTCTCCTCATTTTCTTGATTTTGTTTTCACTCGGCTTCCTCATGGCTCCCTTACCCACCAAGTTTACTAAAATTAAACCCATATTTATTTTTATATTCATGCTCATTCTACCCATCACCCCTCCCAAAAATTTAGTGTCCTTAAGACCCTTATCTCTTATGCACTAAAAATCTCTATTCCCCAGTTCCTTCCCTTGAAAAAGGCCCATCCAAGAAAAGATTTTAAAACCAATGTCTATCATCTTCTCAAATTCATAAATCTTTCCACGTGGTTCTTCATTGTAAATCGAAACCCTCTGACCCCTCCCTATATATGAGCAAATTTTGTCTCCCTTACATAAAAGGAACCACAAATACAATTGCCAAGATTTGATCAAAAATGAACATTATGACCACCTTCACGCCCCAAATAACCCTCAGACCATTATTCTGATTATCCAAAGATAACATGAAGTGCATGCAAGGATTAGGGGTGTATGAAATTCCTTGTTCATGTGGTAAGTATTACATTGGTCAATCTAGATGCCTCATCATAGCTCACCTTAAGGAACAAATCATTGATAACAAATATCATGGATTGGATAATTCCCCTATAACTAAGCATTCTCGTAACACCAAGCACCTTATTTTCTTAACCAGGCTCAAAACATAGCATGTATCCCTTATCATAATTTTCATTTCATTAGGGAAGATTTAGAAATTGAAAACCACCCCCATAATTTCAATAGGGAAGATGGTTATAAACTTAGGCACAATTGGAAGTCTATAGTCCATCTCCTTGCTTTTTCATTTACTTTTTTTCTCATTGTATCATCCTCTTGACTGAGCCAACTTTCAAAGCCCAATCAACCGATGACTTTACTCAGGATATCTCAATAAAGTATGGTCCATTGCGAGTATTATCACAGAGTCCAATCTTGGATGTAGCGGTTGAGTTAAGCAAAGTTGTAGTGTGGAATTAAGTGATCCTTTACCCCAATTACCTACCATTGGTTTTAGCCTATGACGTTTAGTGGTTCCTTGGCTTGTGGGCAAAAAGGTGCATGGTGTCGGGCAGGTCTCCATTTACGACAGAGTCAACTAGAGGTGATGTAAACTTTCAGGGTCGAACCAGTGTTGGCTGGCCTGAATTGTGCATGAGAGGGGCTCGATGGTGTAGGGAATTCGACTTGAGGGTATTTTTCTGATACAATTGTGGCAAAGTGTTAGGAGGACTTTGTGGGTTATAAGGAGGCGCCGAAGGATTAATAGAGGAGCACAAATTCCAAAGGAAATAGGTGGTTGTCATGGATTGGAGGTTGGATTGCATAATGTATAAGCTCTCGGTTGGAAGGAGGTGACAACAAACTGATGACGAAACCCTACTTTGGCGATGGTATTGGAAAAAGGTGGAGGACGGGTTGAGCATAAGTGCAAAGGAGGGCTTGTTGGGGGCCCAACTTTGATTTTGTCCTACTAGGTGGAATAGAAAAAATTATTCTTGTGCTACCATAGGTTTGCCCAAGAAGTTAGTGAAAACAGAGTTGGAATCCATGATCAAGTTTGAAGGGAGGAACATCAGGCAGTCATGGAAACCCTGGCATAAATTCAATATTTCTAGTGTCAACTCTAAGAGAGAGTGGTGGTGGTTTGGCATGAGCATATGGACATTCTGGATAAGCTAGAGGAGTTGCAACCCTGGTTGGATCACCTAGAGCAACACGTCAATTTATTATTTCTCACTCCTCCCCTACCTTCTATAAACTCTAATGACTGAGTATTTGTTTTAGTGTTTTATACATTTTGTTAGTTTTCTGACATCTCTTTCTTTTACAGTTATGGTCTACTAGCCTTTGTCTTTTTTGGAATGTTTATTTTGAGCTGATGGCAATGGTCGACAAACCCAATCAAGGTGAGACCAATATACTTTTAAATAACGGCCTTGTAAATATTTACTCTTACATTTAATAGTAAGTTCTGACTTAAAATAATAATAATAATAATTTACAATAAACTCATAATTTAGTGAGTTTTATGATTTTTCTAATTTTCATAATGTGAACTATTTTATGAAGTGTGTGCTTTGATTCTTACTATTGATTTATTTATATCCTTGTTTACCATCAAGTTAATTTATATATTCGCACTATTAATGCACACTGATATAAATTAAATAAATGGTAAATGAAAACAAACATAAATCCATAATAAGCGTAAAAACTCTTACTTCATTATACATCTCAAATTGTTGAAATTAAAAGTTTCCTAATAATTAACTAAATTATAATTTTATTTAATGAAAAATATAAATTAAGTGATTAGTAAATGAACATAGACATCAATCCTTAATAAACATCAAAATATTTACTTCATCATACATCTCAAGTTACTAACCACTTTGAAGTTATGTATTAGCCTTTGATTTGTGTATACTATTGATAATATTCTATGAAGATTAGATCCCTATCTTCTCCCTAACAATTATTGATAATTAAATAAAAATTCTTGAAGTGTTCTTGAATTGTTTATGTTCCCATCGCATGTTTTTTTTCTCGATGTTTCAAACCAACATACTAGGCTCATCATCAGTGTGAACATAAGAATTATGCGAGAAATTGATCCACTGGTAAATGATATATAAAGCTTTAAAGGGAAACAAAAGGTAGAATGAGAGTGAGGGAGCCTAGCAAAAGCTAGAATCAAAATAAAACACTAAAATATATATTAATGGTGATATGTAGATATTAGATCTTATGTAAGATTGAATATGATATTAAATATATAGTTGATAATAATATAGAACATATCAGACAAGATTACTCAATTATTCTCATGAAAGTTAAAGCCCCTAAAAGCATCATTAGTAAAAAAGAATACCAAGCACTAAAAGCCATAAGCAACAACCCAAACATTATGGTTCTGAAAGGTGAAAATGGAAGAGTTTTTCTCATGAATATAAATGAATATGGTGATAAAATTGTATGTCATCTCAATAATAGTGGAAGCTACAAAAAGCAAAGTAAGAATCCTTTGTTGAAAATCTCTAAATATGTTTGCAACTCCATAAGAGCTAGCAATGAATATGACAACAAGAAACTGATACAAAGCAACCCCAAGGCCTTAATAATTTATGGTTCCCCTAAAATTCATAAAGAATGTATACCCCTAAGACCCATCACAAATATTATTGGTGGTCCAACATACCATCTTGCTAAACACCTTGTCTAAAATCTTAAACCTATGGTTCGAGACACAAACTCCTTTGTTAATGAATCTACCTTAAACAATGAAATTAAAGTTTTAAGGTTTGATCAAAATCATATTTTAGATAGATTTTAGTTGGTGCACTTTACATCAATTGGAGGTGCCACGGAGGTTATCCCAAAAATTACTATTCCTAAAACATCGAAACTAATAGGAATTTGTCATAGATCTAAATTTTTCAAATTTTTGGGTGGAATTTATGAACAAACATGTGAGCCATCTATGGGATCCCCCCGATCTCCCATTCTGAAAAATAAATTTATGGAAGACATTGGAAATATAACATTATATTCTTCACCCTTCAAACCAAAATTTTGGAAAATATTTGTTCATGGCACCTTTATAACATGGTCACATGGAAGAGAAAATTTATAATTGCATCATTTGTGGAAGCACCCAAGCAACAATATGTGTAAAATATATGTTTACATTTACTTTGTTTATTTTTATGTAGCTTGAGAGTATAATTATCACATGAAATTCTATATTCAATTTTTTTTTAATTACAAAAAATAAAACAAAATGGAAGCCATTCATGGCATAAGGCAAGATGAAAAGGATTGAAGATGGTTATGGGCAGATGGAATAAAAAGGAGAGGGACATAATTTAGTATTGGTTAGCCTTCAATAATCATTATCTAAAATATCATGGCTATTTATACAATATTTTTTAATATGAAATATAGTAAAAAATTGCAATTTCTTTGCTAAAATTTAAATAATATATTTATACTAGCTCAACTATATCAATTAAGTTATTGGGATACAAACTTAATGCAAGCATCAAAGATAATTGAGGCAATAGGGTTGAAAAAAAAAATCAAATCTTAGAGTTATAAGCCATTTACTTGGGTTAAAAAACCTTTTAATACTGTAAATAATTATGAATTCTATCTTTCAATTGGATTCATATTGGGTGATTAGAAGAACTGATTGGGATCCTCCACACCAATGTTCTATTTCAACTAGTTACATGATAAGATTTGATGCGAAAGATAAAATCAAAATAAAATGTTAAAATATAAATTAATGGTGATATGTATATATTAGATCTTATGTAAGACTTAATATGGTATAATTACATATATATATATATATATATATATATATATATATATATATATATATATATATATATATATATATAGTCGATAATAATAAAGAACATATCAGACAAGACTAACCAATTATTCCCAAGAAAGCTAAAGCCCCTAAAAGAAACGTTAGTAAAAAGGAATACCAAGCACTAAAAACCATAAGCAACAACCCAAACATTATGGTTCTGAAAGGTGAAAATAGAACAGTTGTTCTCATGAATATAAATGAATTTGGGAATAAAATGGTATATCACCTCAATAATAGTGGAAGCTACAAAAAGTAAAGTAAGAATCCCTTGATGAAAATCTCTAAATACGTCTAGAACTTCATAAGACCTAGCAATGAATATGACAACAAGAAAGTGGTACAAAGAAACCCCAAGGCCTTAAGAATTTATGGTTCCCCTAAAATTCATAAATAATGCATACCCCTAAGACCCATCACGAATATTATTTGTGGCCCAACATACCATCTTTCTAAACACCTTGTCTAAAATCTTAAACCTATGGTTCGAGACACAAACTCCTTTGTTAATGAATCTACCTTAAACAACGAAATTAAAGATTTAAGGCTTGATCCAAATGATATTTTAGATAGCTTTTAGTCGGGTCACTTTACATCAATTGGAGGTGCCACAGAGGTTATCCCAAAAATTACTAATCTTGAAACATGAAATTAACAGGAATTTGTCATAGATCTAAACTTTTCAAACTTTTAGGTGGAATTTACGAAGAAACATGTGAGCCATCTATGAGACCCCCCTGATCTCCCATTCTCGAAAATACATTTATGGAAGACATTGGAACTATAGCATTAGATTATTTTCCCTTCAAACCAAAATTTTGGAAAATATTTGTTCATGCCACCTTTATAACATGGTCACATGGAAGAGAAAAATTATAATTGCATCATTTGTGGAAGCATCCAAGCAACAATCGGCGTAAAATATTTTATGTTTAGGCCCAACTGCCATGTTGTGCGACCGAATGCTTGTACCGACCCTCCTTCCACGACCCAGATCGCAGCTAAGACCATAGGCAAGATCATAGCCAAGACCACAGCCCATACCATAGTTGAGACCACAACATGTCAGGAGTCGAGACTGCTACGTGTTTGCAGCTTGCCACTGAGCTAAATCAATGTACTCGGCGAGGTGTGCATACAAAACCCTCGTCTGATGGTGTATTTACCTTTTGCATCTTAACTCTACAGATTCTAGGAAGGGAGATAACATTACACAGGAAATGGTTTAGAACACAGGGCTCCATGTCAAGCAACTATATTCTGGGTTTTTTCTACCATATTTCTACCTGTTTTGTCAACTATATTCGAGGTTTTTTTCTCACCTTAGTTTCACCTGTATTGTTTTGAGATCCTGTCAAGAATTGCACGGGGTCGAACAGAACACTGAGACATTTTTCTCCCCGTAGAGTTTTGAGTCAAGGTTTATTAATTCCATTACTTTTCAAATTTTTGGTCTCTCGGTCATGTGGTATCACATGGGATGTAACAGAACTACCTTGCCATAAGGTGTGACGATGGGGGTGCAAGATCTGCGGTCTGGACGAGCAACAGAAGGAGCTCTATTATCCTTCTGACAAGCAACGGAGGGAATGTCCTAGATGCTTATGATCTACAGGGGCATCATGCAGTAAGGTATGCCCGGTCCCTCTAAGGTTTTATCTCCAAATAAATTTCAAGCCATAGTTTTTTTAAGCCATTAACTATTATAAATCCCTTTAGATTAATTTCTTCCTATTGGAATTATAGGTTACATGTCTTTCTGTATTAATATTAGAAAACTCATCTGTTTAAAAATTCCTTTTTTTCGAACTATCTTTAGGACATCATTTTTGGCATTGGCTGTCAGATATCTGTATTACTTCCCATCCATGCCTAGGATTCAAGTTCAGAATAGGAAAATGTTGGTGTAACTTCAAAGGATGTTACTGTTGTTGCAATTTGTTTTAAAAAATATTCAGGAAAGATATCAATTCAGCTCAGTTATATACTCAGGAAAGATATCAATTCGGTTCAGTTATATACTCAGGAAAGATATCAATTCAGCTCAGTTATATACTGTTTTTTATATGGTTTTTTTACCAGAGTCTTAGTCCATTTCTGTAACGTTCCCCTTACTATCATGTGACTACTTGAATTATCTTTGGTTCCATATACGGCTGAGCGTGTTTTCCTCTTTGGTTACTCTGATGACCGGAAGATTTCTCAAGTGATGTTTATCCCTTTCTTTTTTCTTTTTTTGGCGGGTGGGTGGACGCATGTCGAAGGACAATGGCCACATGGTAAGCAATCGTCACTATCCCTTTTCCCCACATACTCACCGCCAAAGTCTTCCACTGACGTCAATCATTTTACGGTCCCCATACTTTAATCTGACATCACATACCCCTCCTCAGGTGGGTGGCAGTGGGGAAAGTACACGTTTATACGTATCTGTTTTTGGCCCGATACTAAAAAGGTAATATTTTTAGATCATGTCAGAATAGTCCTTATGGGGAATTTATACCTCACACAAACATTCCCCTCGTAGATCAGGGACATATCCTTTCCAAAATTAATCTCTGTGACATTCATCTGCCCACACATGTTCCACCTCATCCAGATCTTATTCATCATCTGTCTATCCATTGACACCTTGTCCCTTACCTTTCTCTGACTATTCACCTTTTTTTTTTCTTTTTTTTGTCTATTCTGACTATACACGAATTTTCCTACCTTGTCTCCCTTAGGTTTGGGAACATGATGGAAATCATGTCTGACATGTCTGCCTCATCTTCTTTGGTCCACGTAACAATTTAAGTGGAAATGCTCCACGCAGGATCTCGCATCCTAGATGACTGGGATTCTATGTTATGAGATTTTAATATATCCCCTACAAGCCATCAGGTACGTGATTATCAAGGTGGTGAGCATGAAATAACTCGACGTAAACAAAGGCAACGTCCTATAAAAACTATCCCGCCTCCCCTTGTTATCAACCTGGACTATGCGACCCTTATGGACAGAATCATCAATTTACAGAAATGCGCATTAGTTGGCCAATGGTATTTTCCTGATATGGAAGACTCCCAAATGAGGAATTGGCTGGGTACAAAGTGGAAATCCTTGCTAGGATATATCCCCACAATTGTTAGGCTCATGAAAAACTGGTACAGTTTCCATTTTCTCAGTATGGAGGATCTTGAGACAATTAGATCCATACAATGGGTTCATGGTAAAAGCTTTCTCACCCTCCACAACTGGTACATTGGATATAATCCCCTGCATAATACCCCTTCCAACAAACTCATATGGGTCAAATTACCTAGCCTTCCGATTGAATTATGGACAAAGGATGCATTAAGATATTGGAAATGCCATTGGTAAATTTGTTTACATGGACCCGAAATGTCTAGGCGCAAAGGACAAGAGAGTGGCTTGGATCCTAATTGAAAAAGAATATCGTGGTGGTTTTCCTAATCGCATAAACCTTCATTTGGGAGACATCAATCTTCAACAGAGGCTAGACTTTTGGGGGGTACCTTTTCGTTGTTCGACCTGCCATAGAACTGGACATCTACAATATCAGTGCCCGTTTCGTCCGGGAGGTCGCCTACAGGGAAGAAAGATTCCAAACAAATCAAAGTTGGCCTTTTCTGGGAAGGAACAGACTGGAGCTGATAGACAAAAGATGGTGTCATTCCGAAAAGCGACACATCAAGGTAACTCTTATTGTACTTCTCCCCATAATTCTCCTTTTCCAAACTCTTGGGGAATATCCGCTTATACTGTTCCATCTTTGCCCTACTGTCCCAGAAAGTTTGTTTCACCACCATTGGGATGTCTAGCTCATCCCGACTCACCCCCCCTCCTGAGCATATACTTTTCTAGGAAATTCCTGCCCCTTTACCATTCCCACACCCATACTACAATGTCCCGTCAACATCGCACATCACTGCCATACCCTCTCCCACACCTTCCCCTACTAGGGCCTCATGCAAATCAAAAGGAAAAGAACCTTGCCTTTCTGTTACCCCTCCAAATTCTCCCATCTCTTCCTCTCCTAACTCAATGGGGAGCGATCTGGATTTTCTCCTGAAAAACAAAACTCTAGACCTACATACTCTCACCATTCACAAACTTGTTTCACCCGAGTCCCACCACACTAGCGCAACCTCAGCTGGTAACATTACTATCAGGCAGAAGCAAAATAGGGGCAGCAGACATTTCCACGGAAGGAAAAATAGTAACTTTCTATCCACAACGATGGATCGTTTTCTTATTGACATTCCTATTACTAATATTTTGTCACATGGGCCTCTTAGAGCAAGGCATCCTATTGTCCTTTCTCCATGACTCGTATCATGTCTATCAATATCAGGGGGCTAGGATGAAATCCAAAATCTTTAGCTCTTAAAGACTTGTTTCTTTCCTCACACTCTAATCTCATTCTCATTCAGGAGACAATGCATTGTAGAACTAAAACTGTATCATATTTTAGGAAAATGTTCCCAAATTGGCACATTACGGCCACAGACTCCAATGGCCTCTTTGGGGTTCTTGCTGCTTTATGGGACCCAGTCTGGGTTACAGTCAAAGCCTTTAGATGTTTTGTTGGTATCTTTCTTGTGGCCAATTTTCGTGGCATTCATGGTTTCATCCATATACTTAATGTTTATGCCCCTAACAAATATCGTCTCAATTTCTGGAATTGTTTCCTCACATCTGAGATAACGGAACTAGATTCATTAATGATTGTTGGAGATTTAAATTGTACCTTAAGCTGTGATGAAGTTTGGGGGAGTGGTAGGAAGGTGGACCCTTTGGCCGGCCTGCTTCAAGATGCCCTTCTTCATTACAATTTTGTAGATGTTTGTCCATCAAAAATAGCCCCCACATGGGATAATGGAAGATCTGTTCCGACTTATCTGGCCAAATGACTCTATCGCTTCTTGCTCCATGATAAGTTGTTGGAACGTCTGGGCATTCTAGATACGGATATATTAAATTACTTCATTTCTGATCATAGGCCCATCATACTGCAATGGAAAAACTCTAGAATCCGAAAAGGTTTTCCTTTCAAATTTAATAGAACCTGGTTGGATGACCCAGAGTTCAATGATCTTGTACAGAAAACCTGGGCCTGCCCCTCTCCTCTATCCAGCATCTCCCCTTCTCAGCACCTCCTCGACAATTTAGTTTCCCTTTGAAATATAGTTAAACCCTAGCAAATATGAAAACTAAAAACAAATAGAAAAGCCTTGGAGGACATTCAGATGGAATTGGATAGGATTGCCACTAGGATGGCAGATCAATGTCTTCCCTTAAAGTTCCGCTTTCGCATAAAAGAACTAGAGTTTAAGAAAAACAAATTACTAGCCATTGAGGAAGCCACATGGAGACTTAAAAGCAGGGCCATATGGTTGAAAGAAGGGGACCGAAATACCAAATTTTTTCACAGATATGCAAATCAGCAGTGGAAAATTAACACTATCTAGGAGATTAGGGATGAGGGGGGGCATTATTTTTATTCTCAGGAAGATATTTGTAATGCGGCTATAGGACACTTCCAAAAATCCTACAGTAGGAATGAGAACATTAAGGCTGAAGATATCATCTGGGGAATTGGCCCATACCCCACCATGTTCAATGATGAACAAAATGATGAATTTTTCAGACCTGTTTCTGAAGATGAACTTTTAATAGTAATGAAATCCTTTAAGAAAGATAAATGTCCAGGCCCGGATGGATGGACGATAGAATTTTTCCTCCACTTTTTTGATCTAGTAAAGAAGGATCTTCTGAGTATGGTCGAGGAATCCAGAATGTCGGGTAAAATTCACCAATACATATCATCAACCTACATTGCCCTCATTCCAAAAAAAAATATGCCAATACCTTCTCGGATTTTAGACCAATATCTTTGTGCAACACAATTTATAAAATAATCTCTAAGATCATTGCTGGCAGATTCCGAGGTACCCTTTCAAACTATATCTCACAAGAACAACATGGTTTCCTAAAAGATAGAATTATTCATGATGCAGTTGCAAACACACAGGAAAGTTTGCACTCCATACACACAAAAAAACTTGATGCTGCGATTCTGCAAATTGATCTAAAAAAGGCATATGACTGTCTTGATTGGGGTTTCTTAAGATGTGTACTTACCAAAATTGGACTCAATCAATCCTGTACAAACTGGATTATGGCATGGGTTGAGAAGGTCAATTTTGCCATCCTTATAAATGGACATCCCTCTTTTTTCTTCCCTGCTGCTAGAGGTTTGAGACAAGGATGCTCCCTTTCCCCATTATTGTTCATCTTGGCAATGGATTGCCTAAGTCTGCATATAAAAAGAGTTGTCTTGGAGGGCCACTGTCGAGCTCTGATGATCAACAAAAACAACTACATTTCACACAGCCTTTTTGTTGATGACATCTTGATTTTTGGAATGCTTTGTCGTTTCACCTGGATATGTCTTTACAACATCCTAAAGAATTTCAAAGTGGCTACAGGTCTACAAATCAATGTAATCAAATATCTTATCTATCATGGGAAATGTGATAGGGAAATCATTGACTACATTGCAGAGTTGTATAACATTAAAGCAATTCCTATACAAGAAGGAATGAAATACCTCGGATATCACCTTAAACCCTCCTGCTACTCCAGAGCAGACTGGCAATGGATCACAGATCGCTACTTTAAAAGAATATCAGGTTGGGAAAACAAGTGCCTCTCGATGGGAGGAAGAGTTGTACTTGCACAATCAGTTTTAGTACAACTGACTGTTTATTTGGCTCACCTTTTTAATATTCCAACTAGCATTATAAAAATACTAAATAGGCTGACTGTAAATTTTATTTAGGGAGAATGCAAAGAAAAGAAGAAAATTCATTTAACAAAATTTTCTAACATTACTCTTCCAAAGGATCTTAGAGGTTGGGGGATTATGAATCTTAGAAAATTTGGAATAGCCTTATTATGCAAATCCTTATGGAGGGGTATATACGGAGAGGGCACTTGGAGTAGGTCCATAAAAAGAAAGTATATGGGAAACAAAGACTTTACATTCTGGTACAAAAAAGGCACAATAGGATCCATTCATGGCTCTGCTATCTGGCAAAGTTTCCGCAAAATACAGTCCTTCTTCCTACAAAATCTCTCATGGAGTTTTCAGAATGGGAACAGAATGTACATCGATTTAGACCCTATTTTTGGAGCAGGGAAGGACTGCTCTATTCCTCAACAGATTATAAATGTCCTTCATCGAGCAGGCACCATTGTTTGGGGACAGGTCATTGCAGCCTGGCAGGGACCTTCTCCCATATGGAAAGAAGCTCAAGAGTTGGGTCTACAAGGACATTTGGCTTTCCAATGGAACAAGACATTGACGATCATAAGAAATATTAGTATCTGTCATACAAAACCATACGAAAATCTCACTTGGAAGGGGAAAATGGGGACGGAAAATATAAATGTTGCTGAAACCTATTTAACCTTATCCAAGATCCAACCTTCCCTATCAGGACGTTAATTCCCTACTACTTTATGGAAAACAGGAGTCCCAAGCAAAATTATTATTTTCTCTTGGCTAGTTTACCATAATAAAAATCTCACATGGGACAATCTGCAAAAGATACAATGGAAAGGGCCAGGTATCTGTTTAATTTGCAAAGCTGGAGCGGAAAATAATGAACATATTTTCCTTCATTGCAGCTTCACCTCTCAGAAGGTTTCCTAGAGATCCATCCCACAAATTGTTATATGGACAATCTGGAAGTGGAGGAACAATGTTCTATTCCAAAACAAACAGGAAGATTTTCAGCAAATAACTCACAAGGTCATCTCATTCTACAACAGTTACATGCCACAACTCAAATAGTATAAAAATAAAACCAGTGGACAGAACAATTTTTTGCTGGAATACCCAAGGGGATTCTTTGACAGTGCAGCACAAAATGGAATATGTGCCTGTGGTATATACATTTCCATGAACGAACAACAAAATATCAACATTTACTGGAATGGAGGGAAAGGTACCAATAACAAAGCAGAAGCAATGGCACTCTCGGGCCTCTTATGTTTCAGTAAATTCCTAAACATTCCTGATCTGCATATTTATGGAGACTCTAAAATCATAATTGACCATGTCTTAGGGAAGATTTCCATAAAAAATCCCCACCTTATAGGATGGATGAAAAGAATTGAGTTTTTCTGGCAAGTACAAAAGGATTACTCTATCCAACATGTGGACAGATCCCAAAATGAACAAGCTGACAGTTTATCAAAGAAAGGACTATCACTTGAGCTGGGTAAATGGTACATGGATATACTTCTGGAAAATATCACATATAACATGGAGGAATTTATCCTCCCAGGAACATAAATCTGAATCCTTTTTCCTATTTCTCCCTGTTGTTAACTTTCTTTTGCTTGGCCACTGGGCTTCTCACAGTGTCCTCTGTGAAGTGAGGTTTCTCCTTTGCAGATGGTGTTTATACTATGTCATTACAACAGGGTCAATTTTTTGATATTAGTATCGGGCTGATATTCTATCTATAACGATACTATCGGACACAGTTTCCACAAACTAGTTTATACTTTTGATCTTACCTTATACTGTTTATAGGGGGAGATGTCTCATGATGAACACTTGAACATAATGTAATTGTTAATGTGTGGATTTGGCTTGAGATTGACAGACTATCTTTGAAAAAAAAAAAGAATCAGCGTAAAATATATGTTTACATTTACTCTGTTTATTTTTAATTAGCTTGAGAGTGTAATTATCACATGAAATGCTATATTCAATTATTTTGTTATTACAAAAAATAAAACAAAATGGGAGTCATTCATGGCATAAAAAAAGATGAAAAGGATTGAAGATGGTTATGGGTAGATGGCATAAAGATGAGAGGGACATAATTCAGTGGTGGTTAGCCTTCAATAATCATTATCTAAAATATCTTGGCTATTTATACATTATTTTTTAATATGAAATATAGTAAAAAATTGCAATTTCTTCGGTAAAATTTTAAAAATATATTTATACTAGCTCAACTATATCAATTAAGTTGTTGGCATAGAAACTTAATGCAAGCATTAAAGATAATTGAGGCAATATGGTTGAAAAAAAATCAAATCTTAGAGTTATAAGCCATTTACTTGGGCTAAAAAACCTATTAATAATGTAAATAATTACAAATTCTATCTTTTAATTGGAAATTAGCTTTTTTTAAACCACTCTAGCAATGATGATAACCCTAGTTATTCTCACCAACCTAATCACTTCTTTAACAATGAAATATTCGTGGTTGGACGGGTCGATTACCCTGGCCTGCAAGAAGGGGCTTGGGATCTATGAGAAATGTAGTCTCCCGTTTAACATTGGTCAAGCCTTCAAAATCGAGGGCCTACGTAACTAACTCAGATCTATATGGTCTTATGTTTTTCTCCTTTTACGGGTTCAGCCAAAACACAAACATAAATGCGATACAAAGATTGTTCCTCAAGAAAGAATTAACATATAGCCTGCTAGCATATTTGTAAGCAGCGATGAAAGAAACATGAAGAAAAAATTAATATAATGTAAGAACGAATTAAATATAAGAAAATGCAATATCAAAAACGTTGAGGCTGTGATGATGTTTTTTCTGTGCAACCGTCCAGCAATTGCTTTTTCGAGAATACTTTTTTTTTTCAGTACGTTTTTCGAGAATACTTCCATCTTGTGGGGCAAGCAGGATTTAAACGTTGCTCTGTGATAGTGATGGATAACTGTGTGGATCCCATTGATTTGATTGTGTGTCTTGTGTATTTGAATCCGTTATGTTGCGGGGGCAACCAGGATTTAAACCCCGGTATGTTGTGATAGTGATTGATAACCCTGTGGATCCCATTGATCATTATAATGATTTGTTTGTGTGTATTGCATATTGTGAATAACACATTTCGATAAATTAAAATATATATTAGTTGTTTAATTTTTGACGCAGGTAGTCGTTCCATTGATCCGTTGCTCCAACCGTCATGGAGCGGAATTTATATATACACATGTCTGCATTAATACTCTCAATCCTTTTGTCATTTGCAGTTCTTTGGTCATGCCTGTATCATATGTGTTTCCTGAATTGGAATTCCAACGTTGTTGCGCCGTTTAGATGTATGAGATTTTGTTGTGCTTGACTTTACTTCCATCGTTTGTCTTTGGCTAGTCCTTGCCTTTATATATAAATATATCCATAGAATACCCAAAATCTTTAAATGAAACTTTCCCAATTCATCAATATAGGTCATATTAAGTTTTTTCATAAGAATGGATTGGATTCAGTTTGAAATGGCTAGTCCTTGTCTTTTATATATAAATGTATCCAGAGAATACCCAAAATCGTTAAATGACACTTTCCCAATTCATCAATATCTGTCATATTAAGTTGTTTTTTCACAAGAATGGATTGGCTTCAGTTTGAAATGGCCAGTCCTTGTCTTTATATATAAATGTATCCATAGAATACCCAAAATCTTTAAATGACACTTTCCCAATTCATCAATATCTGTCATATTAAGTTGTTTTTTCATAAGAATGGATTGGATTCTGTTTGAAATACGGAAAGGTAATGTTATTATAGTTATATTTAATGGACAGTGAGAAAATAAGCATGAATGGATGCTTATATGTAGTTACAATTTTGGTGTTCTAATACATCCCGTAAACTCTCTTATGGTTGAGTTGTTTTTTGCGTTTCCATCTTTTGTGCTATATTGTTTTTAAGGTTTTTTTTAGCTTTTCTCTTTCCCTAATTTTAATTTAGAGAATTTTTAATTTTCATTATTCCCTTAAGAATCTAATGTTGTTTGGCTAAGTTATATAATATTTTGTTTTTATTTTTATTTTTCTTAATATAAAATTCAAAGTAATTTTAATAGATTTATATAGATTTACTTGTATTTAATATTAACTTAACAAATGTTTAAATTATAGTTACCAATTATAATATTGAAAAATTAATATTCAGAAAATTAATACTTATTTTTTAATATGTTTATATGATTTTGGATAGCTATAAAAATAACAAAAATTTAAAATATTTTGTTTATATATATATATATATATTTATAATATTTTTGTTTATATATATATATATATATAGAAATTAGTTAAATTATATATATCTTGAAAATGACAAAAAGAAAAGGAAAATGACTATGTTTATTATTTATGGCAATTTTAGATATATACCCTCTCAAATACTTATTTAGATTTCAGTTTTGTACATTATTCTTATTATTCTTATTATTCTTTTTGATATATGTAATGTGTCTTAAATGTTATTAAATTAAATATTGTAAGGTATATTATAATTATTATTTATTTATATATGATAATGTATTTATATTTAAAATTATGTATTTGTCTATGTGATTAAGTAATTTAATATTTTATAAGTTTTGTTTAATTTGTAAATAATGGTGATTTTTTATATTTATATGTATTATTTATATATATAAAGTGAGAAATAGATAAAAACATGGGTGGGAGGAAAGTGAATGAGTGAATGAAATAGATTTTGTGGAAGAGGGTCGATGAGAGATGGAAAGAGTAGCGTAGAGGGAAGGAGAGAATGAGGAGAAATGGCGGGTGGAAAAGTGAGAGAGGAAAAGGTTGAGATAGAGAGTGTATTGGAGGGAAGGAGATAGAGAAAATGAGGGGAAAATGGGGAGAGAGGTGCTGGGAGGCAAAGATAGGGAAGGGGGGAGGTGGTGTGGGGGGGAGGTGGTGTGGCACACAAAAAGGGATGGAAAGACTTAAGGGTAGAGAGAATAAGGGAGGAAGAGATGAAGTGAAAGGGTGGTAGTTAAAGAGAGAGATTGAAAGAGAGAAAGGGGATGAAATATAAATTAAGTGAGGGAGAGAGGGAACAAGAGAAAGGGGGGTGAGAGAGAGAGAGAGATACTTTGGTGAGGGAGGGAGAGAAGTAGGTGGGGGCATGAGAAAGAGAGAGAGAGAAATAGATAAGGGCGTAGCAAGAGCTATAGTGAAAATGACAATATTAAGAGCAATAGTGAAGTATGGGGAATGATATAGAGAGAGGGAAAGGGAAAGGAAAGGAAAGAGGTAGTGGGGAGTAGAGAGATGGAGGGAGAGAGGTTGTGAGGGAGGGAGGGAGGGAGGTAGAGAGGGAGGGATAGAGAGAAGGGGACTAGAGAGAGAGTGAGAGGGATGGAATGGGAGTATAGAGAGGGCGAGAGAGGGGAAAGAAAGAGAAATCATGAGAGATTCGTCTAAGAGAGAGAAGGGGGTGGGTGATAGAGGAAGAGGCAGAGGAATAAGGAGAGGGAGAGAGAAAGAGAGAGAGGGAGGGAGGGAGGGAGAGAATGGGTGAAAAACAGAGAGACATGGTGCATTAGAAAGCGTGATAAGGTGGTATAGAGGGAGGGTTAGAATTATTGAAGGGTGGGGGTGAAGGAGAGAGAAGGGGTGAAAGAGAGATGGTCGGATAGATATATATTTGTCAGAAGTGAGGGTGAGAGAGGGGGGTCCATAGAGATAAAGTGTGGGTGATATAAAGGGAATGTATAAGAAAAAGAGGGTGAAAAAACAGAAAGAGAGTGAGAAAGAGGAGGTCAGTGAGAGAGATAAATGGTGTCTGAGGGAGAGAGAGGGAGAGATGGAGTGAACTAGGGGTATAAAGAGAGGGATTGAGAGGGAGAGGGAGAGGGAGAAGGTAGTGATTGAGAGATAGGGTGACAGTGAGGGTGATAGGGTTGGTGATAGGCACATACACACACAAACAAAGAGGGAGAGGCAGGGAGGGAGAGAGAGTGAGAGGAGGTGGGTGAGAGAAAGGGTTATAGGGAGGCAAGGAGGGAGGGTGAGACAAAGGGGGGGATAAAGGCTCGGCGAGTTGGGTAAAGAGAGGGAGCGAGAGAGAAATAGATAGAGGGGTAGGGATAAAAAAAAAAATAGAAGAGTGAGAGAGGGAGCAAGAAAAAGAACGAGAGGGTGAAAGAGAAGGTTTTAGGATTGGTCAAAGTAAGCATGAGAGTGAATGACAGAGGGAGGTGAGAGAAGGATAGGGAGAGGGGGTGAGAGAGAAACAGAGTAAGAGAGAGAGTGGGTGGAGGGAGAGTGTATGTGGGGAGTCCATAGATATAGATGGGGAGATAGTGAAAGAGAAAGAGAAGGATTAAGAGAAAGAGAGCTAGAGGGGAGTAGAGAGAGATATAGAGAGAGCGAGAGAGGGTTGAAGAGAGAGTGAGAGAGGGTTGAAGAGAGAGAGAGAGAGAGAGAGTGAAATATATATATATATATATATAGAGAGAGAGAGAGAGGTGACAAAGAGAGGTTGTTTTAGAGAGAGAGAGTGAGTTGGTGAAAGAGAGAGGAAGTGAGAGGCAGAGAAAGAGGGATGGAGGAAGTGAGAAGTAGAAGTATGGAGTAAAAATGAGAGAGGGATCGTGTGTGTGAATTCACACTCATTAGAGAATGGTAATGAGTGTGTTCATGAGAGAGAGATATGGAGAGAACCGTGGTAATTATTCAATTATTTTTTTTTCTTTTTATTCATCATTGTATAAAACTAGCTCTAATACCTATACTATTTCATACAACATTGTAGTTGACATTTAACTTGAACTGCAAAATACTTATTTACAAACAAATTAGTTCACATTGTTCTACAACCTCATGTTTTTTCTTAATTGTAGATTTAGTCACATGCTACAAAACATGTAAGAACCTATAGTTTCTCCTACAAACATCATCCCTACAAAATATAGGGCATCTAATCTAGTATCATTGACATTTAACACCATTTATTAGGAATTTAATGAAACCTCTTTATCAACTACAATTTTCTTTCTATTATTGGTTTAGCTTACTATTTGTTGGGTCTATTGAATGAAGGTAAGTATATCTAGGTTATCCACGCTAGAAGGTATGGGGATTTGAAATTCATATCCAATTATCGTCTATGGTGTTCCCACAACTAAAGTATTTGAGATTTGTATACATAACTACTCAGCTAGGATGTTTTGTTGTCTCTCCTATTGAACATTTCTCTAATGCTCATTCGTCATCTTTCCTTAAATATTTTCCTTATGTTCATCTACCTGAAATTTACTTATTCAATATAAAATTCATTTTTTGTAGCATCTTGTTGTTGATAAAGTACTTTAATTTATAATTTTTCTTGCTCAACATTCTCATATTTTTCACAAGTACTTCTAAATAAAATTCATTATGAATCCATTTGATCTATATATGTGATTTGACTATGAGATCTATGACTTCAACATTCTTCATGGAATCATTTTCAATAATATGACTCTTTACCTTAGTTCTCCTATGCTTCACTTTTTTTCAAATATATCTCCTTCTAGTGTCTCCTCCTCTTCCCAATATTCATTCTTTCATGCCCAAGTGAATTTTAATTATTTATAATGCACTCGTATCATATCTTTGGGAGCATGACATCTAAATTATTCTTCCTTAAAATTGTAATCTTGAAGAGTTTAGGCTTGGATTTTGGAAAACATGAGTATGTTGACTCCATAAATTCCAATTTTAAGGGTGTATGTTGGGTAATGTCTCTGATGATCCTTTCTTAATACCACATTGAAACCATGGAGGGTGTTTTGAAATATTATCTATCCCATGACCAACCTATGTAGGATGAATTTTGGTAATAAATATGGACACCTCGTTTCCCATAAATCATTTATATAGGTGATGTATCCATCAACATAACAAATCCCTATGTATTTGAATATAGTCATAGCTTCTTTAGATAATATGGGTGTTTCTTTATACAAAATTAGTGTCTGGAAATAGATTATGAGTATTTTTGATAAAATTTCACATGTACTTATGTTACCATAAGTGTTGGAAATAGACATATATTGGAGGTTCAACTAAAGCGCTATGCACACCTATTATTTAGGACTCATCACTAACAGAATAATGTCAAATAAGGACAAACACATGCAGAATTTGCATGTAGATTCATATCTAAATAATTGAAGTTCCACTGGTGCTTTTCTGTAAGTATGGGATACATTTGTGTCCCAATTGAAAACTATACCTTCTTACTAATAATATGCATGAAGGGTATGAAAAAAACATTTAAGAATTGAGGCTATTTTTCTCCATCGAACATACCGATAAGACATGTTACATAAATGTAGTGTTCTCTTAGATTGGTAGATGGATAAGCATGTGTACCTCTTGAATAATTTGTTTTCCTCTATATGTCCCTTGTTAGGCACTTTAGTGGAATATTTATTGAAACCTAAAACCCATTTCTGTCCTATCTAATATAGTGAATTTATAATATGTCTCATGGTGGCTTAACTAAAATAAAGGAATATAGTGGAATTTGAAATTCAGAATCATTTTCTAGTCTAGCATGCTCAATTATGCATATAATTTTCCTCGCACAAGGGAAAATGAATTTCCACGTAGCTCCATTATCTAGGAGGAATCTCTAAACATTTAGGTAAACATATTCTTTTTTTGCTAGTGCAAGAGATGAACCTTCTATGGCATTAATTCAAAAATAGCTTACATATATTACATACACCCACGCACAGAGTGGGCACAAAACCAAGGCGAAGTCTACCAATGGTATGGATTTATAACCCAAGACCAAAGGACTACAGACTCGAAAGAAAAACAACCCAAGACGAGCAATTAAGAGCTTATCAAATAGTTGTTCGCAGCAGTTCTCTCTAAAACTAATCTACAACTTAAACCGACGGCGGAGATGAGTTGCTGACCAGTAACGGCCATCCGAACTGAACAACCCGGCCCCACAAACAAGCCCGTAAAATCCCGACCGTTGATCTCAATCAACAGATCCAACAGCGGAAAAGAGTATCGCACGACCCCACATGCCGCTATTTAACGTGCGATCATGGCGGTTTTCCACACGGTCCCTCTGCCACGTGTTAATCATTGAATGGGATCGCTGCAAAAAGGTTGAAACTACTTCCCACTCACAGGGCTTGCGATCACTCCAAAACCGCTTAGGATATGGAAAACCTTTCGGAGGCAAAAGGATACGGAAATCAGGGGCGCCAAGAGCCCCCTGCTCCCGTCCACACGATAAATCAGCTTTGCCAGAGATATTGTAAGAAGAGGTCTTTGCTAGCCTGTCTGAAACCCTCAGAGAAAAGCCATCTGCATTGCAGCCACTGAAGCTCTGAATGAGCTTGCTGCTCCGAACTTTATACCGCCATAGCTCTCTGTTCACTGTAAAACTAAAAAAGTACACTCCTCTGTTCATATCACTTCTAGGTTATTAGTACTACCCTCCATGGTCCTACTTCTAAACAGCAACCAATATTCCTCGGCTTGATCATGGCATTTCGCCTTGAGACTTAATTGGGTTAGCTCTTGCCATTTTGTCGCAAAACTTTCATCTGTGCAATTCACTCCTTGATTGGCCAAGAGATCCACCAGCTTATTGGCCATTCTTCGAACATGTTTAAACGTTATAGTACAGAGGCCTTGGAAGAGGTTGTGGATCCGTTGAAAGATCAGAATGAGCCTCCAATTGTTTGAAACTTTTTCCGGTGCCATGTACCCCAGCTAATTTTCTTGCCTGAGTTAATAATTAACATAGAATCAGCTTCAACAATCACATTGTGTTGGTTATCATGAAGCAAGAATTCTAAACAATGTTCCATAGCTAGAATTTCTGCCATATTGTTGGTGGCCTTTCCAAGATGACCATGGAAAATAAACAGGATGTTCCCTTTTTCATCCCTTAAAACTCCGCCATGACCCGTTGTGCCTGGGTTGCCCTTTGAGGCTCCGTCAATGTTGAACTTCAAAAAACCCTTGGGGGGAGGTTGCCAAAAATCAAGCTCAGATTCTTTAAAGAGATTCTTCCTACTCAGGCTTTGAGGAATGAAACTTTGTAATCCTAGCTAGCAGATAATCCTCCACTCAGAAGATGAGGGAGGATTCTTAGGGAGATTTTGTACAATAGAACCAACAGTCTCTTGTAGCTATTTTAGGATCTGATCATAAAGGAAAAGGGGCGATTTTTTTTTCTCCTTGAAAATCTTGTTATTCCTTTCTTTCCAAGTGTTCCAGATGATGAAGCCCCGTGTTAGAACCCAGGCAATTCTAAGAACTTTGTTATTCGTAAAATTTCTTCTCCACTTGCTTAGGGTGTTGATGATGCTTCCATGGTCTCTGTTTGACTGCTGGAAAATGGAGGCAAAGGAATCCCACAGCTCGAAGGAAAAGGAGCAGTTGTTGAGAAGATGCTCCATTGTTTCCTCTTGCACTTCACAGAGCTGGCACCTGGAAGGCCCCAGGACACCTCTTTTCCTGATATTGTCCCATGTCAAAATCTTCCTGTGTTGCACCAGCCACGTGAAGAGTTTAATTTTCATCCAACCTTGTTGTCTCCAAAGTCTTTGCCATGCTTTATCTGGAGCCTGTGAATCCAAACCAAGGAGAATATTTTTAGCATCCTTAAGATTAAAGGTGCCCTCATTGTTGTTGCCCCATCTTAGCTGGTCATTCCCTTCTGAAACTAGAATTTTCCTTCGATCTAACTCTTGCATTAGTATTTTAGCTTTGTCTTTTAAAGAGTTGTCATCTCTAAGATCTAATTTCCTCCATTTTCTCCACTTTCCTGCCTCGTTGGTTCGATCCCAGAAATCCTTAACTTTGATTAATCCGTTAGCATCTGTCTCTGCCTTAAGTTCCTTTAATTCTTCTTTCAAAAGAATGGGTTCCTGTTGCCATCTGTCCTCCCAAAATAGAGCTAAGTTTCCCTCTCTAATTTCCCAGAAGCCATTCTCTTGGACTAGTCCTCTATTGTCCCAGGCCTTGTTCCATATGTGTGATCCCTTGATATTACCATCCATTCTTATATGATCCTCACTAGGCCATGCACTGGCATATTTTTCTTTCCAAATTGTAGCCCACTGAGCCTTTGGTTCTTTTAGCCAACGCCACCATAATTTAGCCCTAGAGCTTTGCTTAAAATTTTAGGATCATCTAATCCTAGGCCTCCATGATTTCTAGGTTTGCAGATTTTTTCCCGGGCTACCAAGGCCCATTTTTCTTTGCTTCCCCCTTTCCCCAAAGAAAGTTTCTTTGTATGTTTCTGATAAGCTGCATAACTCCTTTAGGAGCTGGGAGAGTAGACAACATAAAAACTAGGATTGCTTGTAGAATAGCCTTTATGAGCACTAATCTGCGAGCCAGGTTTAAGGACCTTATCGTCCATTTTCTGATTTTGTCTTGCAATTTATTGATAACCGGCTCCCAGATGCTTTTGTGTAGAGGCTTAGCAGTTAGTGGAATCCCCAAATATTTTGAGGGAAGAGAATCTCTTTGAAAGCCCAGAATTTTAGCAATGTTCTTTTGAATGGCAATATTAGTATTGAAGAAAAAGATCTTGGATTTGGTGAGATTAACTTCCATACCTAAAGCCTTGGCAAATTCATTTAGAATCTGTTTGAATGCATGAGCTTCTTTGACTGTGGGGATTCCTTGCAGCATGGTGTCATCCACAAACTGTTGATGTGTCCAAGCCTGACCCCTGTCAGAGAGTTGGAGACCTTTGATCTTACTGACTTCTTTAGCATGATTGATAGACCGACCTAGTCCTTCCATCATGAGGATGAAGAGAAAGGGAGAGAGTGGGTCCCCCTATCTGAGGCCTCTAGAGAGAACAAAAGTTTCATAGGGAGATCCATTGACCAAAATAGAGAAACTTGAGGAGAAAACCAGGGCCAAGATCCATCTTACCTAGTTGTGATCAAACCCAAAGGCTATGAGTATTTTCTTGATATAATTCCAGCTTAGTTAATCATAGGCCTTAGCAATATCCAATTGCATGATCATACCAGCTTTTCGGTTGATAGTCAGAGAATGAACACCTCGTGAGCTTGAATGATATTGTTAATAATTTGCCTTCCTTCCACATAACCAACTTGTTCCACAGAAATTAGGGAAGGGAGGAGAGGTTTGAGTCTATTGGCCACCACTTTTGATATTATCTTGTAAACCAAATTACATAAATCTATTGGTCTAAACTTGTCCGGAGTCTGAGCAGCCTCCTGCTTGGGGATAAGTGCAATGAAAGAAGTGTTCAGAGCTTTCAGAATAGTTTTATTCATCCTGGAATCTTCTACCACATTTAGAATATCCTGTTTAACAGTACCCTAGCAAGCCTTGAAGAAATCAACGTTGAAACCGTCTAGGCCCGGTGCTTTACCATTTTGCATTTCTTTGAGCACTTTGCTGACTTCATGCTCGGTAACTGACTTGTTGAGGTTGAAATTGTCCTCACTGGACATCAGCCTAGGAATGTGTCTTGTGAAGTTTCTGATGGAATTCTCTCTGTCATAACAAGTTTCTTTGGCAATGCCTTGAAAGTGCTTGACTAGAGCTTTTTCTATTTCAGCATGAGAGTTGTGAAGAATGCCACTCTCATCCTTGATCACTGAGATTCTGTTGTGAACTCTGTTCGCCATTGTGGATCTATGGAAGAAACTAGTGTTTCTTTCTCCCTCTTTGAGCCATTGAACCCTCGATTTTTGCCTCCAAAATATTTCCTCTTGTTTGCATAATTCCTCCCATTCTTGATGGTATTTGGTGGCCTGAACATTTCTGGTTTCATCAAAGCCATCTGTGATAAGGACTTGGTTGAGTTCCTGCATTTTACCCTCTATTGCTTTTTTAGCTACAAAAATGTTGCCATATTCATTATTGTTCCATTCCTTGAGCCTAAGCTTGATGTGTTTTAGTTTTTTTTGAAGAAGGAACATTCTGGTGCCCTGAATGTTCAAATCTTCTGACCACCATTTGGCAATATTATTGTTGAAATCTGGATGAGAAAGCCAGATGTTTTCAAATCGAAAAGGTCTATTCCTTGGAGTACCAATACTCTGCACCTCCAGAAGAATCGGCCAGTGGTCAGATCCTCCAAAGGGTAGGATTCGTGCTGAAATTTCCTTATTATTGAGCATAAGGTCTTCAGTTATCATGAATCTATCTAATTTTGAAGCCACTTGAGATTCTCCTCCTCTTTTGTTGTTCCAAGTAAAAATTCCATTACTAGTTACAATGTCTACTAACTTCATAGTATCTGTAAAAGACTGAAACTTCAGAGAGTCTTTACTTTGAACTCTAGTTCCACATTTTTCTCTGAAAGCAATTTAATCGTGTTAAAATCCCCTCCCAGTACACATGGCATGCTTGCATGTTTGTCCCTGAGTTCCTCCAGAGAATCAAGAAATTTTAGTTTTCCTTCCAGTCTTTGGGGTCCATACACATTAGTGATTAGGTATGTTTCCTTGTCTCTGACAGGCTGGATGACCACAGAAAGATAATCTCGAGATGCCTCAGCATCTAAAATTTCTATTTTCTTAGGATTCCAAAGGGTGAGTATACCTCCTGCTGTATTCTCCGCTTTGACTTCCAAAAACTCATAACTATTGAGCCACCTGCTATGAATCTCTTTTAATTTGTGAATGGAACATTTGGTTTCCTGGATGAAGATCACATCTAGAGCTATTTGTTTCATTCTGTTACTAATCAGTCTCTGTTTTCTTTTACTACCAAGACCTCTAATATTCCAAGAAGTAAACTTCATTATTAAAGATTGGTAAAGGAGTAGCTGGTTAGGTCTTTCATCTTACCTGAGTCTATCATTAGCTTTCCACATTCCATTAATAACTCGTTCTGCTTTTTCCTGCCTCTTTTTTTTCCTGGGTTTCTGGGTGCTAATCTAGGTATGGGTTTTGTCATTTTTACCCCTTCATTGCTCTGCTTTTCCTTACTCCTTTGCCTCTCCGGTCCTTTGTTTTGGGTTTTCCATAGATATAGTTGTTGGACTTTATTGAACTCCTCTAGAGGTAAAGAGTCTATCCCTCCTTTAGTTCCTTGAGACAAGAAATCTTCCAGATCAAGATTCTCTTTCTCAAGAATCGCCTAAAGTTCTTGGTCCTCTGTTTCCATCTCACTTTGGGTCATCTCCTGATCCATTTCTATTTCTGCATCACTCACTATCGTTTCTATCTGCAGAATTTTATCTGGTGTTTGTTCCTTGTCCTCTTCTTTCCCTTCTTCCATTAATTCCTCCCCCTTCGTCTGGTCTGTTGTGTTAACTTCTTCTTCCACTTCCAAGACTTGGAACCTGTTTTGGCTGGTTTGTAGTCCTTCAGATTTCTGTGCCTTTGATCCCCTCTTGCTTCCTTTTCCTTTGTTTGTCACTTTGTGAAAGCTTTCGGAGTCTTTCATAGCGTTATCTTTACTCTTATTCTCTATTTTAGTGAGAGGGAAATCCCTGAATAGGTTCCCATGTTCATGACATTTGCGACATCTAAACGGAATATGTTCATAGTCTATGGTTTGAACCCATTCTTCATCATAAACTTCCAAGATTATCTCATCTGGAAGAGCTCCAGAGAGGTCCATCTCCACACATATCCGAGCAAAGGAAGTAGACTTTCCCCTCCTAGTGGCTGCAGAAGCTTTAACAAACTGTCCTAGCTTATTTCCTATGGTTGTTAAGGACTCTGTTTGCCAATAATCAAGCGAAAGAGAGTAGAGCCTTACCCAAATCGGGATTGAAGTAAATGTCTCACGTTCAGGGACAGAATTCATGATCCAAGGTCTCATATAGAGACCTGCAGCAGCAAAGAAGTAAGGCCCACCTTCAAAAACTCTATCCTTGTCTTCGATGTTCACAAAAACCATGGTAAAGAAACCCTTCGAACCCAAGTGTAAGTCAATGCTTTCTTTTCGTTTCCAGTGGTATCTTATCCACATTTGTAAGGCTTTTTCAGTGGGCCATAAACCCATGAATTTTCAAATGATTGCATAGGTTTGCATATGGTCCATGTGCTCCTGCAGAGCAGGCTCATTTAACGTCACTCTGGGAGTAACAACAGCTTTGGGCTTACATGGGCCCATGTGTGCTTTGTTTTTTGTTCCCTATTCCTTGTCTCCTTCCTCATTTTCTTTAATAATACTTTTCTCCTTGTATTCCTATCCATTTTGTTCCTCTTCACTGTTCTTATTCCTTCCCTTTACAGGTCCTCTATCATATTCCATAGGTTTTTTCCCCTGTTGGTCACGGCATGCTTGAAGGAGGGAGTGGAGCTCCCTCCTTTGATCCCCTCCATAGATCGTTGCCTCTGCAACAACTCTGTAACCCTAGATCTTTGATTTTTCATCTTCCACCGCCCTGCGTTCAGGTAGTCTCACTCACCAATCAACATTGTGTCAACATATTCAGCATTGTAACTGTCATCCATTACATTTACAAAAATGGGTAAAGGAGGATAATCCTCTTCCTTGAAAATCTGAGAGAGGAAGGACTAATTAAGGGATCTTGTTATTCCTATGACGTCAATAATTACCTCGCTTAAGTCCTTATGGAAAATTATGCCACTCAAGAATTGAATTTCTTTCTTTCACCACCATAATTCAATAGGGTGTGACACCAACCACCATTACTCATGCAAAAGTAGCTAGCCATGTGATCATGATGAATATGACTATAGAAGAGTCAATATTTTAATTGTAGTTGATGGTTGAATGAGTCAAACTTATGCAGTATAGTGGGCTATCAGGTTTTGTTATAATTAGGGCATGTATGTCCTATCTTTTCTAGTGAAACATTTTGTCTTTGTCAAATTACATAGAAAAAAATTAAACATTTTGCCTCTGTCAACTTACATATAAAAAAAAAAACGAAAAAAAAAACAAAAAATTCTCCATCCTAATATGTGAGAGGTGTTGTAAATTTTAAAATTTTGGCTTAGACAAATTACATAAATAAATAAGTAAAATAAAATAAATTAATTAAATTAAGCTTAAAAACTAATGATTATAATTATCGGGAAAAAATAATATAATAATTACACAAAATAAAATAATAAAATAGAATAAAAAATTAAATTAAATGTATAATAGAATTAAACATTAAAATTAAAATTAAAATTATTTATTTAATTAAAACGAAATAAAATTTAATAATAATCTTGACTTTGTATACTAACATAAAAATAAAATAATAAAACAAAAAATCAACAAGAAATATTAACGGTGGTTAAAAGAAATATTAATGGTGGTTAAAAGACAAGTTAGGGTTTGGAGTTAGAATAATAGTGGCTAAAAGACAAGTTAGGGTTTGGGCTTAGAATAATGGTGGTTAAAAGACAAGTTAGAGATTGGACTTAGAATAATGGTGGTTAAAAGACAAGTTAGGGTTTGGCCTTCGAATAACTTAGTTACATATGTTCATATTTAAAGAGATTGTATCATAGGGGTTTCTTATTACCTAGATCTAATATCTTATTAAGGTTAGATTTTTTTATTAAATAGGAAAATCGATTGATATATGTAGAGAATATTTTATAAATTAGTTATAATTAGTAATTCACATTTAAAACAAAGAACAAATAATATAGATATAGATAGTTATATTAATTTTAATAATTATTTCCTATGAAATTAATTTTTTTTATCAAAAAACAAATAATATATATAGTTATAGTAATTTTAATAATTATTTTTTATAAATTTAATTTTTTTTACATGATATTTGAGAATTTAGTAAACATGTTTATTACTAGTTTTAGATTGTAAAAAATTACCTTTATAATTAACACTATATTTATACGATAAACATAATTTAACAAAACATGTTTTTTATTAAATTGATTCCTATGCTATTTTTTATTTAATCTATTTATACAATAAATATAATTTAACAAAACATGTTTTTTATTAAATTGATTCCTATGCTATTTTTTATTTAATCCACTTTTTTAATTATATAGTAAATATTTTAATATTTTTTTATTAAATTGATTTCTACATTATTTTTTAATTAATCTATTTTTTTATTTAATTTTATTTATTTTTTAAATTATTTAGTAAATATTTTATTAAAGATTGAGCTTTGAATCGAAGTGGAACCTTAATCATGTTAGAATTTTTTATTAAATTCAAATCAATTTTGTGATTGAAAAAAGTTTTTCGTTATAATATTAATTCAATTATATTTAAACATGCACACATCTTGATGCAAATTTTAGAGAAACAAAAGCAAAACATAAAAGTAAACCAAAAAAATGGTTGATTCTTTCTTCTGTTTCTCAATTTCCCTAACATTACACTTATGTCTTTCTATATTAGAATGCATTAGGATATTAGATTTATCGGATTATTCACACATGGATTTCGTAATCTTAAACATTGAACATGTCGTTTATTTCTCCATAGTATTTCAACATGTTTAGCATGACAGAAGTAATTGTTGAAATTTTTTGTACATAATATTTTTGATGTTATTTCATAGGAAGACATTACAATTATGGAATTTCAATGAGTGGACCAACATCTATTGAAAGGTGAATCATTTTTAGAGATACGTTAATAAAGTTGTTTTCATTGTAAACTTTTATACACTTCACGAAGTCACGTTAAAAGAAAGAATATGGAGTATATAATTCCCCAAAATATTGGGGAATGCATTATTTCCATATATTTATGGATATTAATTAATTCTTTTATTATCGTTTTTGTTTATTTGGAGAAGATTGTAAAAGGGACTTGATGTTAGGTTAAAATATTTTCATAGCGATATATTAAAAAAATGTGGAACAAGATGGTGAAATAAATGACCATAATTACATTATAGGAATAAACATAGGAATAAACATGACAAGAGTAATGTGTATAAAATTGCATTCCGCATTATTTTTTTCATTAGCTTGAATTTATAATTATTACTTGAAATGCTTAGTATTCATGTTTATAGTATTAAAAAAAAATGAATCTATTCATCACATGAGAATGTACATAGAATATAAGTTTGCATTCATTCCTTTTCACATAGCATGAAATATTTTACTCGAAAACATTTTTTAATATTAAAAAAATGAATCTATTCATCACATAAGAATGTATATAGAATATAAGTTTGCATTCATTTCTTTTCTTTTTACATAGTATATTAAAAAATGAATCTATTCATCACATAAGAATGTATATAGAATATAAGTTTGCATTCATTCCTTTTCTTTTTACATAGCTTGAGGATATAGATATCACATGAAATATTCTACACAATTAGTTTGATATTACAAATAAAATAAAATAAAAACCAATTCATCACATAAGATGAGCATGAAGAAATATGGTTGATGGCAGAGGGAATAAAAATGGGGGATACTGCTTGGATTTTAATTTTTAAATGTTATTTCCAAATACCAAATAAAGACAAATAATTACAAATATTGCAATTTCATTTGGTAAAATTAAAGATATATAAATAACTTTGGCAGGAATTACAGTGTTAATTGTAGAAGTGAGAAACCTAGCTTGAAAACATATTAATAATGAAAATAATTACAAATTGAAAAATAAACTAGCTTACAAAACATATTAATAGTGAAAATAATCACAAATTCTATTTTTCAATTTTTCAATTGGACTTAACTTAGGGAAGTTGGTAGGAATGACAGGGATCTTCCCCGCAAATGTTTAATTCAAACTAGTGATGTGATTAGCTTTGATATCCCTAACTTTTCAATTTTTCAATTGGACTTAACTTAGGGAAGTTGGTAGGAATGACAGGGATCTTCCCCGCAAATGTTTAATTCAAACTAGTGATGTGATTAGCTTTGATATCCCTAACTTGTGATGCATATTTATGTAATTTTCTCCATCAAAACTTATTGTACTAGTTTTCTCCTTAGTGTCTTAGTGTTTAAATGATGATGATGATACACCCGATCTTATAGGCCCTCTGAAAGAAATCCTTTCACCCACTAAAATAATGACTGAATCTATATATCTTATGTATAAGAAGAGGTTAAAAAATAAAATTTCTTCAAATTCTAAACAAAACCACATTTTCCTCGAGAGGGGATAGCAAAACATTGTCTTAAGAATAATACTTTAATTTTTATTGTCCTAATTTGACTCTAACAATATGTTTGAAAAAATAAATAATCTCTATTGAATCCTTATAAAAACTTATGTTATTTATGTTTCAAATAAAAAATAATAATACAATACAAATAGGATTACTAAAATATGGTTTAAGTAGCAAGATGGTGTAACTTATAGAAGTTGATATCCTCTTTTAGAAAATTAACATTGAACTCTTTGTGGGAATTGAAGTTTGCATTTCATTAGAAAAACGTAGTGTCAAGATACATCATCAATAGGCCCTATAGATTAATGTAGGCAACTTCATTTTAAATCAGAGGAAAATAGAAAAAATCTTCTTTCTACAATATAAGAAATGTATTATCTCCACCAATGATAGCTAGAATCTATTGATTTAATGCATTTTCTAAACATGTATTATGGACTTCAACAATTTTACCCATTTAACATATTCTTGAGTTGGTCAATTTTGCTTATTAGTTTTAAATTCTTCAATCCATGGTTCTTGTGGTATTTAAAGAGACTATGAGTTTTCACTCCACCCTTTATATTTTTATTCTAAAACTTATCATTGAAAACATTTGAAAAGAATGTTATATTTTATTATAAAAAATGTATTATCTCCACCCATGATAACTAGAATTTATTGATTTAATGCATTTGCTAAACATGTATTATGGAATTCAACAATTTTACCCATTTAACATATTCTTGAGTTGTTCAATTTTGCTTATTAGTTTTAAATTTTTCAATCCATGGTTCTTGCGGTATTTATAGAGACTATGAGTTTTCACTCCGCCCTTTATATTTTTATTCTAAAACTTATCACTGAAAACATTTGAAAAGAATGTTATATTTTATTCATGGTACATTAGTTATAAATATAGCTCTCCTTGTGTTCCTTTGTTGGTATCTAATAGCTTTTGACGTTAGAAATTAAATAACTATTCTCTAGATCTACATTCTCAAGCTATAATTCTAAGTCGCATTTCATTTTATACATTTCCAAGAGCATATTCATGTCATCTAAGAAAAAAAAATTACATTGAAAGTACAAGGAAATAATGAATAAATGACATAACACTACATAAGAAGTGTTTGTTAATTCAAGAAGAAGAAAAAAAATTCTAATACTTCCATTCATAGTATTAACAAGATTCCCTAATTGGTCCAACCTCATCTAGATTTGTAAGGATGATGATTATCCTCCTTTACCAATTTATGTAGATTCAACTACTTGACTTGTAACTTCAACCTCCTTCATAGACTCATTTTCTATATTATGATTCTTTATCTTATTTCTCCTACATTTAACTTGTTTTTCAAGTATATCTCCTTCTAGTGCCTTCTCCTCTTCCGAATATTCATTGTTGGATACCCAAGTGAATTTTAATTCTTTATAATGTGCTCATAGTATATCCTTGGGAGCATGTTGTCTAGACTATTCTTCCTTAAAATTGTAATCTTGAAGAGGTTGAGCTTGAATTTTGAAAACATGATTTTTCTTATTCTATTCCTCCCTTATGATCGTTTCTTAATACCACATTGGAACAATGAAGGATGTTTTGAAATGTTATCTATCTCATGACCAACCTATCTAGGATGAATTTTTATAACAAATGTGAACACTTGGTTTCCCGTGAATAATTTGTATGGGTGAAGTATCCCTCAACATACCAAATCCATATGTCTTTCAACATAGTCATTGGATCTTTAGATTGTATGGGTGTTTCTTTATAAAAAAAATAGTTTCGTACAAATGTGGAAAGAAATTATCATTTAGAAATTATCATTTTTTTATAAAATTTTACATCTACTTATGATTCCTTAAGTGTTGGATATAGATCTATATTGATTCCTTAAGTGTTGGATATAGACATATATTGTAGATTCAACTGAAGAATTATTGCAACTCATTCTTTACAATTCATCACTAACAAAATAATTTCAAACAAGTACTAACAAAATAATTTCAAACAAGTACAAAGACAGGCACAATTTGCATGTCTTGTCATATCCCAATAACTTAACTTTCAATAGTGCTTTTATACAATTATGGGATAGAATGGTGTCCTAATTGAAAAATATACCTTCTTAAAGATAATATGCATTAATGGTGTCAAATAAACCTTTAAGCACCGAGGCTCTTTCTCTCCATCTAACCTATTGATAAAACGTGCTACATAAATATAGGTTTCTCTTAGATTGGTTTATCGATAAGCACTTCATGTAATTTTTGAATTGATTTTTTTCCATCTATATGTAGCTTGTTGAGAGCTTTAGTGGAATATTTATTGAAATCCACAACCCATTCTGTGTCCTCTATATCTCTGATATAGATAATTTGTAATATGTCTGCGGGTGGCTTGACTAAAATGAAGAAATATAGTGGCCTTTGACATTCACGATGATTTGATACTCTTAACATGCTCAGTGATGCATAAAATTATCCTTTCAAAACTAAGAATAAATATCCATGTAACTCCATTATCCACGCAGAATCTCTAAATATTTAGTTAAACATATTAATCATTGTTACTCTCATCCATTATGTCTATAAAAATGTGTAGAGGATAATACTCATCATTACAAATCCATAAGAGGTTAGGGAATGTTATTATTTTTATGATTTCAATAATAACCTCAATTGAGTCTTTTATGAAAAAATTATGCCATTCAAAAGTTGACCTTTTTGTTTTGACCACCATAATTCAAGAGGATGCCACTATGACCACCATTAGTCATGCAAAACAGCTAACAATGTGATCATGATGAATAAGACTCTATAAAAGTCAAGATTTTAAATCTAGGTAAGAGTTGAAGGAGGAAAAATTAAGCAATGATAGGCTATCATGGTTTGTTATAACTAAGCCCTCAAAGGAAAATGGAATCCATTATATTTTAGTGCATTTTCAGCCATAGATTGATGGAGTCACTAGAAAAGTCGAGATTTTAAATCTAGGTAAGAGTTGAAGGCGGCAAACTTAAGCACTGATAGACTATCATGCTTTGTTATAACTAGGCCACTCAAAGGAAAATGGAATCCATTATATTTTAGTACATTTTCAACCATAGATTGATGTAGTAGCTAAGATTGATGGAGTAGCTGAGAGTTGATAGGGAGAGAAAAAAACCAATATGAATTTTACATTGTAGGATCCCACATGAAATAGGCCCAACTTATTTTTAGTTACATCCATTTCCATTTAATGAAACAAAGACAGAAGCAACCTCACTTTCCAAAATGATTTTCTCTAGAAAGGGCATCTTAGGTTACATCTTGCTATAATTTATGGTTTGTGAATTTTATTTCATTTTTCTTCATTTTTTCATATTTTACATATTTCATGTATAAACATAACCAATAATTAGAAAATCTAAAATGTAATGAGAAATTAACCTTAATAGTGTATATTTTGGATTTTTAAGCATAGTTATGTCAAATAGTTATGTCAAATATGTTGTGACAAAATGTGGAATGAAACATCCATTATAGTTCCAAGATTAGTTTAATTATCACTTGAAATAATAACATTCAATTGATTTAACAAAAAAATGAAACCACATTCATAACATAAGTCAAGATGAGAAGGTGTGAAAAAGTTGTAGGTAGATTATAACCTAATCAGATACCGCCATAAACATGGCACAAAATAAATTCGTATCTTAGTAGACCAATTCCTCGAACCAAAATGATCCTATGCCTTAGGATGTGTGCACAAGATTCCCCATAAAGTAAAGTCACAATAATAGTTGGTTTTGGACGACGACTACAACGATGCAAAGAATGAGGAATTTTATGAAATGAAATTTTTTAGAGAGATTTTTGAGCGATTACATTAATTTTTTTTAATAGATGTGATATATAGGTACACTTTTTTCACGCATTGCTCTAATTTTTAGAGAGAGATGTCTATGTAAATCTAGATCTTAAATTTTCCCTATTTTCAAAGACGCTGAGTAATTTTGCGCTTCCTTCTTTTAGCTTCTATATTTGATCATGGTTAATATCCTTCTTTTAGCTTCTATATTTGATCATGGTTAATATAATTACCATGGTAGAAAAATATCAGCAATACAAATGTTCCATTACTTTATATGTATCCCTCTGAAACCATCCAATGCAAATTATCATCATGAGAAACATTCATGATAAACATTCTTGGAATAGATGTAATAATATGACAATATAGATATATTTTATTGATAAACATTCTTGGAATAGATGTAATAATATGACAATATAGATATATTTTATTGAAATCAAAATAATTTGTTTTCTTTAAAGTTATTGTATTATCGCTCTAATTTTGAAATATTCTTTTATTTTAAGACTAAATTATGTTAGATTTGACGGTTTCCACCATAACTTGTATAAATGAACGAGATATAATAAAGTGAAGTGATTATGAAATAAGTAAATTTTATTTACAAATAACTGATTCCAGTATGGAAATTACTTCGAGTGAGACACTTGAATGACACACCATAACTTGTATAAATGAACAAGATATAATAAAGTGAAGTGATTATGAAATAAGTAAATTTTATCTTGTATAAATGAACAAGATACAATAAAGTGAAATGATTATGAAATAAGTAGATTTTATTTACAAATAACTGGAATGGAAATTACTTCGAATGAGACACTAATGACACTGTAATAGATTATTGCAATAACTTGTATAAATGAACAAGATACAATAAAGTGAAGTGATTATAAAATAAGTAAATTTTACAGGAAATTACATTACTTCAAAAGTGAAGTGATTATAAAATAAGTAAATTTTATTTACCAATCACTGGAAAGGAAATTACTTCAAATGAGACACTTGAGTAATAGATTATTGTCATAATTTGTATAAATGAAGATACAATAAACTGAAGTGATTATGATATAAGTAAATTTTATTTACAAATAAATGGAATGGAAATGCTTCCAATGAGACACTTGAATGACACTTGAGTAATAGATTATTGCCATAGCTTGTATAAATGAACAAGATACGACAATAAAGTGAGGTGATTATGAAATAAGTAAATTTTATTTACAAATAACTGGAATGGAAATTACTTCTAATGAGACACTTAAATGACACTTGAGTAATAGATTGTTGCCATAACTTGTATAAATAAACAAGATACAATAAAGTAAAGTGATTATGAAATAAGTAAGTGATTATGAAATAAGTAAATTTTATTTACAAATAATTGGAATAGAAATTACTTCGAATGAGACACTTGAATGACACTTGAGTAATAGATTATTGCAAAAACACAACCTTCAAATGAGACACTTGAATGACACTTGAGTAATAGATTATTGCAAAAACACAAGAATCTCAATAATAGATAAGGTTGGAATAGATGTAATAATATGACAATATAGATAAATGTTATTAAAATCAAACTAAATTGTTTTCTTTAAAGTTATTGTAATATCCCTTTGCTTTTGAAATAATTCATTTATTTTAAGATTAAATTATGTTAAATTTGACACGTAATAGATTATTGCTATAATTTGTATAAATGAACAAGATACAATAAAGTGAAGCGATTATGAAATAAGTAACTTGAGTAATAGATTATTGCTATAATCTGTATAAATGAACAAGATACAATAAAATAAAGCGATTATAAAATAAGTAAAATTTATTTATAAATAATTGGGATGCAATATGAAATAATTGTTGGAATTTCTGATGATTCCGAACAAAACAGAGGAAGCAAAGTTCCTCAACTGCGACACAAAGAGATGAGAGAAATCTGGACAAAGAAGATATGGAGAAAAGCTCTATTTTTACTAACCATAAAAATGATAATAAAAATTGCAAACTTCTTCAGAACTACAATTCTGGAATAACTAAAAACTTCATACTTTGTTTTTTACAAACTCTGTTTTTTAACACTGATTCGTGTTTCAGCATCAGCAGGCAGTTGTTGTTACACCACAAACAGTTGTTGCTGGAACACACAGACAGTTTTGAAATATACAGACAGTTGTTGTAACACGTGTTTCAGCATCAGGCACACAGTTGTTGAAACACGCCTGTAGAATGTATTGTTGCTCCAAAACACAGCGACTGAAGGAACTGTTGTTCATTACATCTTCCTCTTGACAGAGGGATTCACCAACATGCCTTATTCAGAGGCACTTCAATCTGTGTCTGCAAACAGTTGTTGTTACAGCTGTTACAGCAACGGGCAGAGAGTTCTGAAATACACAGACAGTTGCTGTAACACGTGTTTCAGTATCTGGTAGACAGTTGCTGAAACACGCCTGTAGAATGTATTGCTGCTCCAAAACACAGCGAACACAAAGAACTGTTTGTTCATTACATCTTCCTCTTGCACATACGCGCTGCAGCATATTGCCCTGCAAAACTTCACGCTGCTGCGTGCTCCCCTTTGCTTTCTATCTCTCTATCAATATCTATTTCTGCGTTGCTGTGTCCACACATATATATAGTGCATGAAGCGGTCATAACTTATCCATCAACCGCCTCAACTCGCTGATAGAGTCTCTGCTGCACATAATGAACAAATCTGATCTTTTGTTGTATTTCTTGAGTCGGTGGTGTTGAAACCCAAGACTGATAAATGCTGCGGCTAGCTCGAGGTTGGTACTTTCCTTCTCGACCATGCTTCTTCTTTAATGTTGTAGGTGAGCAATTATTGCGCAGAGCCCGGATCTGATCTTCCTCCTCCTTTGGGAACACAAACAGGCAAAGGGTGAAAAGACACTTATGGCGGTGGCGTAAAAGAATGGGAATAAAGGTAGGGCGTCGGATCAGGACAAACAGACGGTGGCTGCTGCTGATCAACTATTCGCAATGGTACCGCCGATACGCCGACTCCTTTGTAAGTCCTCCATTGCGGCTCGCCGATGCTGCTGCACGGCAGTTGGAATTAATATTCCAACACTCCCCTTTTAATTTCAACTGTTGGGCGTTCAATCATACCCACGCTAGTGCTAACGCTGGCCATTCCTTGCACTTTAAATTATGCTTCAAATACTTGACTGTATTTGAAAATCACTGTCTGTCTTCAACAGTAACACAGAAAAAATTCTTGAGAAATACCTTAGATTCTTTCTTGGCTGAGTCTTCACGCTGCTGGAGAAGTTGCTGCTACAAGAAATCTTTCCTTCAGCTTCTTTGACACTTCAAAGAGCCTGGACTAGCTCTGATACCATGTTGGAATTTCTGATGATTCCGAACAAAACAGAGGAAGCAAAGTTCCTCAACTGCGACACAAAGAGATGAGAGAAATTTGGACAAAGAATATATGGAGAAAAGCTCTATTTTTATTAACCATAAAAATGATAATAAAAATTGCAAACTTCTTCAGAACTACAGTTCTGGAATAACTAAAAACTCCATACTTTGTTTTTTACAAACTCTGTTTTTTAACACTGATTCGTGTTTCAGCATAAGCAGGCAGTTGCTGTTACACCACAAACAACTGTTGCTGAAACACACAGAGTTTTGAACTATACAAACAGTTGATGTAACACGTGTTTCAGCATCAGGCAGACAGTTGTTGCAACACGCCTGTAGAATGTATCGCTGCTCCAAAACACAGCGACTGAAGGAACTGATGTTCATTACATCTTCCTCTTGACAGAGGGATTCACCAACATGCCTTCTTCAAAGGCACTTCAATCTGTGTCTGCAAACAGTTGCTGTTACAGCAACGGGCAGAGAGTTTTGAAATACACAGACAGTTGCTGTAACACGTGTTTCAGCATCTGGCAGACAGTTGCTGTAACACGTGTTTCAGCATCTGGCAGACAGTTGCTGAAACACGCCTGTAGAATGTATTGCTGCTCCAAAACACAGCGAACACAAAGAACTGTTTATTCATTACATCTTCCTCTTGCACATACGCGCTGCAGCGTATTGCCCTGCAAAACTTCACGCTGCTGTGTGCTCCCTTTTGCTTTCTATCTCTCTATCAATATCTATTTCTACACTGTTGTGTCCACACATATATATAGTGCATGAAGCGGTCATAACTTATCCATCAACCGCCTCAACTCGCTGACAGAGTCTCTGCTGCACATAATGAACAAATCTGATCTTTGTTGTATTTCTTGAGTCGGTGGTGTTGAAACCCAAGACTAATAAATGCTGCAGCTGGCTCGAGGCTGGTACTTTCCTTCTTGGCCATGCTTCTTCTTTAATGCTGTAGGTGAGCAGTTATTGCGCAGAGCCAAGACTGATAAATGCTGCAGCTGGCTCGAGGCTGGTACTTTCCTTCTTGGCCATGCTTCTTCTTTAATGCTGTAAGTGAGCAGTTATTGCACAGAGCCCGGATCTGATCTTCCTCCTCCTTTGGGAACACAAACAGGCAAAGGGTGAAAGGACACTTATGGCGGTGGCGTAAAAGAATGGGAATAAATGTAGGGCGTCGGATCAGGACAAACAAACGGTGGCTGCTACTGATCAACTGTTCGCAATGGTACCGCCGATATGCCGACTCCTTTGTGAGTCCTCCATTGCGGCTCGCCGATGCTGCGGCACGGCAGTTGGAATTAACATTCCAACAATATTTATAAATTTTATTTATAAATAACTAGGATGAAAATTACTTAGAATGAGACACTTGAAAAAAAACAAGAATCTCAATAATAGATAAGGTTCGAATAGATGTAATAATATGACAATATAGATAAATTTTATTAAAATCAACCTAAATTGTTTTCTTTAAAGTTATTGCAATATCCCTCAGCTTTTGAAATAATTGTTTTATTTTAAGACTAAATTATGTTATTTCCACCTATAACAATATAGTGATTTCCTCCGGAGTCTGGCCACTCCGGTTAGGAAATCTACGCACATGCCGGAGTGATTTCCTCCGGAGTCTGGCCACTACGGTTAGGAAATCTACCCACATGCCGCACTCCGGTTAGGAAAGCTATGCACATGTTTTTTTTGTCTGTGGATAAATCACTTCCGGCTACTCCAGTTAGGAAATCTATGCACATGTTTTTTGGTATGTGGATAAATATGTTATATGCTTTAGTTAATGATTCGATTGTCTATAAAATCTTGGGTGTAAAAATATTAATTGTTGTAATGAGTATGTAGTCGAAATTCTGCAGATTGGAAATCTTGGCTACAGAAATATTAATTGTTGTACTAAGTATGTAGTTGAAACCCTGCAGATTGGAAATTTTAGCTCTAGAAATATTAATTGTTGAATTAGTAAATGGCCAATATTCTACCAATTTGAGTTTGTACATATTTGTAGATTGAAAATGCAAGTTCTGTTTGTAAGAAGAATTAGTTCCAGAATCTGTTTTTGGTAATAAAATAGTTCCTGTGAATAAATTAAATGTTTCAAAGAAAAAGAACCATATATATCTAAAGATATATCGCTATAGTATCGATTATAGCAAAATGAAGCGTAATAACATCTCACTGCAACAACTGTAGAATGTAATATAGTTTTACCGTATGGAACAATCGAATTAACCAAGTGTACAGAAAATTATGAAATCAACAATAGTAAAAAGGAAATTACAATTCATACAGATGCTTACCGGGAAATCTCTAAGTGCATTAACTACTGAATAGAAAATTTTGAAATTCACAGTAGCGAAAAGCAAATTACAATTCGTATAGAACCTTACCGACCAATCTGGAAACATAAATAGAAATGAAACACTGTAACAGATTAAATTGTTCATTACATGACTTCAGTCAACAAATAGGCACAGTAACGGGCTGGATATCTACCAAGGGTCAACAGGGGACACTTGTTACCCAAGTAACTATGTGTAACATAGTCAAATAAAAAGTAATACCCCAAGGGTAAATTACATCACAACAAAAATAAACGTTGAGGGAATTAAGCTGAAGCCTTTCCACATAATTTAGCAACCAGATTAACTAGCTGACTCGCTAAAAATTCTTTAGAGGACTGCTCCAATTCGAAGTAAATTTTGGTGCATGAAAAGACTATGCATTGAATCCTGATACGTGCTGGTAGGAAAGAGGGACCGACCTGGCAGCACGGTGAAGGGTTAGCTAGTGGTGAGCCAGACAATTCAGGAAGAACCCAGAACATGAAGTCCTCACGAGCATACCTGCAGAATTAACCACAACACCAATGGGTGAGAGCGACTCATGGAAAAAGGAAACCATTTAACATTTGAGTGACTGTAAGTCTGTAACCATCAATATGGAGTTTCATAATTACCTTAAGAATTGGAAAATTGTTAACCTACCCTCCATCCCGGCGTTACTGTAAAAGTAACCATAAAAAGCTTTAAAGCTAATGGTTTAAATTTGGAAATAGGATAAATGAGATGACGGAATATTCATAGAAACAAGAAATTTAGTTTGGGAAAGTTCAGACTAACCTGGAAAAGCGGAACCGGGATGAGTTCTTGGTAAGTAGCGAAGGTCACACTGGTATTGGGGAAACCCTGTGTCAGCACAAGACAAAATATCAGGGTCCTTCCTACAGTATATAGGAAAAACAAAACTGTCATTAAACTGCTCTACAATATACAGGTAAACCTTCAAACACTACAGAAACAAACTGTTAGCATAATAAAGGCAAAAACCAAGTATACACTGGTAGCTCAAGCTAAATGTAAAAGTAAATTTAGGAATAAAACCAGCTTACCCAATATGAAAATGGCGCTGGAGATATTTCAGCAAACACAGCGAGACCCGAAACCCTTAATTCTCGGCCTGAAATGTGCGTACCAAAGAAACTAATTAGTGAACCGAAAACGAAAGGGAAAAGAAAGCTGCAGTGCGTTAGAAGAATCATGTATATAGGAACAAAAATATAATAGGTGAAAACGATCGCTGGGAAATGGGACAACACAAGATTACAGAAGAAAATAAAAACAAATACCTTACCCCAAATGTTAATCGCTTCATACCTCCTCCCTCCCTGTTGTTCAATGATGGAACACCGCATAAATTGAATTCTCAAACAGTTTCCAACCGCCGAGAACAGATATTCGAAAGCGACGGAGGTCACACAGTGCATAGAGAAAAAAGAGAAAATGCCACTGAGTTGGGCAGATACATAGGGTTAGGTTTATGACCAAAAGTTTAGCACCGTTCGATTCCATCAAACCATTCTCCACCGTCCACGCAAGGCCCATACAACACCCATGTGCCTTCACGTGAACAGGGTGCACTGTCACTGTATGACTTGCTCTCGTGGTGATGTTCGTTGGCGCCATATGGGTGAATTTACGTGGACTCATGGTAAATTTATATGTTTTACCTCCGTGCAGACCAACCAATTTCTACAATGACACTCGAACTATGTGACATTTAACTTTACAAATTCTGAATGAACGAAAATTGGCTGAATGGTTGTGAAGGGTTCCGTAGGTAACATATTTCCTATACATAGGAAACGCTCCACTTATAAGCTTAAGAGGATAGGTCAAATAAAACATATATATCGGTCAAATAAACCTATATATAACCATGGTAAGCCACATATAAAATATACCATGTAGTGCATAAGAAATATAGGTGCAGAGTAACTTTTTATAAGCAAATGGGTTATATATATATATATATATATATATATATATATATATATGCTATGGGTAGAGAAAACAATTAGTAATTTTTATTTTTATTTTGGGAGTTTACAAAAATGGAGTTCTGGCGGTTAGTTAATTAGGCCTATGGCGTTAGTTTTCGGTTTCTCCAAAAGGGTTTTGACATTTAGGAGAGACCTTAAAACTTGGAAATATTATATAATGTTCTAGACACCAAGAAGCCAATTATATAATGTCCTAGACACCGAGAAGCCAATTATATAATGTCCTAGACACCGAGAAGCCAATTTGAGTGACTCAATAAAGTTAGACACTATTAGTTCGATAACTATTGAATTTGAGTGACTCAATAATGTTAGACACTATTAGTTTAATAACTATTCCTCTCACTTTTGGCCAATTTGAGTGACTCAATAAAGTTAGACACTATTAGTTTAATAACTATTGAATTTGAGTGACTCAATAATGTTAGACACTATTAGTTTAATAACTATTCCTTTCACTTTTGGCTAGATGTTTTCTAAGTAAGTGGGGGACTTACTAAAAATAAGATTTCTAATGCTATAGAGCAAATGATAAGAGCCAGTTATTAAAGACCGAGTCTAAAAAATATGAAATATTATAATATAAGTAGATAAATAAATTATTAATGAACACAAGGTTGATGGAAGAATGCAAGTATAATGCCAATATAGTATGCCATTGGATAAATGGAGTGAGAATTGTAGGAATTGAAGATAAAGATTACTTAAATATGTAACTTTAATCAAGTATGTTATGCATTACATAGATTGCTCATTGCTCATTGAAATAAATGTATGAAAGTAATCTTAGAGAGCTATGAGAGGTAACGTAAATAAATGTTCAAAAGTGATGTTATATTATTTTAAGAAATAACATAGTTTGTTCTATGTAATACTAATAAAAAATCAATGAATATAAGAGTGATTAGCTCTTTGTATTAGATTATCCAATTGACACATGGTTTATAACAAAGACTTCATAAAAGGTTACGCTTGTTTCTTTTAATAATTGTAAAGTATATTAGGAATATTGCAACATGAATGTGTTCTCACAGCTGATAAACTTAATGCCTCTAATCTTCCTGAAAGATGCCAATATGATGTATAGTAATGAAAACAAAGAGAGCTCTTAAATATGCAAAGTCTCAACAAACATTAAAATGGATAGAAATGTAATTTATATAGTATATCACACAAAAATAAAGGATTTAAGAAATAAAACAATAAGAAAAACATAGAGAAAGATTACACGAGATGTAACCCACTAGTGAAGAATGAGCTCACATTTGTAATGATAAAAGGGTAGAATTACCGCCTAAATTTGACATGTGAATTTTGTTGGATATTCTAAAGATGTGAAATGTTATATTAAGCTTTTTTATATTAAGAACAAAATGGAACCCATTCCTCACATTAGAATGTGCATAAAATATAAGTTTGCATTCATTTATTTTCTTTTTACATAGCTTGAAGGTATAATTCTCACATGAAATATTATATTCAATTTTTTTGATAACACAAAAAATTAAATAAAAAGGAACTCTTTTGTTAAGACGATATGAGAGGGAAGAAATATGATTGGTGGTAGAGGGCATAAAAAGGAAGGAGGCATAATTAAGTGTTGTTTTGCCTTCAATATGTATACATTGTTTCTAAATATCAAATAATAAAAAATTGCAATTTATTTCAACAAAATTAAAGAATATATAAATAGGTTTTGAAAGAATTCAAGTCTTAAAGTTGGAAGTGTGCAACTTGAAAAACATATTAATATTGATAATAATCAAAATTCCATTTTTTAATTTGATTTATCTTGGGAAGTTGGTAGGAATTATTGGGATCTTCCACATGAATGTTCAATTCCAACTAGTGACATGATTAACTTTGATATTCCTAACCTGTGATGCGTATTTATCTAAATTGTTCCATCAAAATTTATGGCACTAGTTTTCTCCCCATCCTTTAAATGACGGTGATGATACACCCAAGCTTATACTCCTTATCAAACGAATCCTTTCACCCATTGAAAGAATGACTATACCTAGATATGTTATGTACAAGAAGAATGACATGGATCCAGGGCACCACTAATTTATTTATTTTTAATTTTTTTTTATGGATAGAGAATTCTATACTCATGGTAATCCCTCCATGGTTGTAGTCTAGTTCTTACAATATTTTTTTGTTCTTGATCAACCATAGGTGCGTTCTCTATTCTATGGCACTTATTGTAATTATACATATATTGAATTATTTTTATGATGGTATTAGAATTACATTTGTTATTGCATTCCATACTTTCAAGTATCTCGACCTAAGGTAAATGTTAATGTTCCAATAATGTCCAATTCAACATAATGGTCCTGGTGGTGATTTAATATTGGGGTGCTACATCTTATATTACCACTAAAGAGGTGGAATCCATTTTAACAAAGTTATTATGCTTAATTTAGTTATATGTACAAGTATTCTGCCTACCCATGTATGAGTCAATTCATTTCTCAAGTTTCAAGTCTCGAGACCTTCAAACAACTACCAGGTGGACTCTCTTGAAATGTTCACCCACTCGATTGGCTCCAGGTACCCTTACTCACATGAATTACCACTCGACTCGCATGGTTACCTTAGGGTGCGTATGTGGTGGCATAGGGTTGATACACTGAGTTTTAGCAGACGACCAAGATGGATGTACCTAGACCCAATGGTGTGATCTTGGGGTTTGAAACACTATTGCCTCCTAGGTGTTGTTTTCTGCACCTTTGGTCTGGAAACAGGCTAACTGTGTTGTTCTCCCCCTCCTCATCCTTAGAATCTTCTGAGAGTTTCTCCCTTCTATCGGCTAACATCTTAATGACTTTATGGCATTGATTCGGGTCTCGTGTTGAGGTGAGGAAATGGCGTATGCCTATCCTGAACCCTCTTTGTTTTTTTTATTTCCTTATTAATACTCTTATTTCTGATTCTCCTCCCATAGCTAGGTTATGGCTAACTGGTTTGCCTCTGTCATAGTTTTTGATGGTGTTGACGACGGGAAAATTGGATCGTGGTGGTGACAGATCTGGGCTTACCGAGAACTTGCCCTCCAACGTCTCAGGTTCAGGTCAATTTTCGAGTTTATTTTCTTTAATGTTGAATGGGGTTATTGTCTCTCCTCTTTCAAGTTTAAATTATAACTATTAAGTTTTTTTCTTCTTCATCTCTTTTTCTTTTGAAGGCGCTAATTTTGTCCTCCCTTGCTTAGAGGAGCAGGCATAGTTCACCTCTCCATTTACCAGGTATACTCTGGCCTTCCTATCCTCATGATTTTCGGTTTCTTTTTTTCTATTTGTATTTTACTATTGTGTTCTCTCACACCCTTTCGTTTCCTATATAGGTGTTAAAATGGCGCCCTTGGAAATTCATAGTTAACTACACACAAGGTTTCCTCCTTTATTCATTAATGGCTGATATAGGTTTATTCCCCTTTCAAATTGGTGCTCTACACTTGTTCTTAAGGGTGTATTGCTTCAGGAATGAGCTTTGGGTAAATTATTTAAGTGGAGATCAACCCATGCCTTAGGATTATCTCATGAGAAGAAGATTTTGTTTATAATATTATGATCATGCTTATGTATTGTTTGTCGTATAGGGCAGAGGAATTGTTAATAGTTCTCACTCTTGTTTGAATATTCTGGAAGGAATTTCTTATCAGTTTCTAAAAGAACATGTGAGCAATGGACTCAGTGTCACCCATTTGGGCATTATTCTGTAATTTTTTCATTTTCGCACTCTCTGCACTATGTTTTAGTAGTATTTTAGAAGTGGGTCTATATTCCATAGACGATATTTTTTATTTATATACAATGAAGTAATTATCTAGTTTCAATGAAGATTAGAGTGACAATTTTTATGCATATGCTTTGTATTTCCTCTCGGCATTTGCTCTTTATGGAAAAGTATTCATAGGCATTTTATATATCATCTTTGGCAGTTATAAATTATAGTGAAATTATTAAATGTTATTTTTAATGGTTATAAACCACCAGGTCCTACTCGAAGCATGAATTTTACTGCCTAAGGATTGTGAAATATTCTTCTTTTGTATCAACTAAATGTGGGTACTTTAATTGAGATATGTTGTGTGGAGAGCTATAGGTTTCCTTTGCTTACAATTTATGTGTGTACTATTTTTCCATTTTAGAGAGTTCATCTATCTATTAAGACGACGTGCTATCAACTTATATAAATTTAGACCTTTATTAAAGTGTTTTAATTTACACAAGTTTTTGAGATAGTTTGGAATAATATTTTAATTTTCATACTGGTTAAAAAATTCAATATCATATCCTTTGAATTATGGTTAATTGGAAAATAATATTTCTAATGATTGAGACTTGTGTGATCATGCCTAAGTTAGCCTTTCAGTTTTCTTGAGGTTTACTATTTTTGTATGATCATTAATGTAAACTATATAACCCCCTCCATTACTCAATTACTTTTCTTTCATCTTAAACTTTGAATAAGGTATAAGAGTAATTTGGTTGACTCGGTTGAGGTTACCTTCTAGTGTTTTCGCTCATGTTCATTAGTGAAACTATCGTAGTTGTTGTGGTTTGTAACATGGTTTGGGTATTTAAATCGGTTCCCACCTCATCCAATAAACACAAGGTCTAACCATACAAATGTCTAGAAATTACCGCATAATCCTTTATTTCATAATTATTACATCATATGAGATCCATATTGGTCCCACCGATTTGAACTAGTTCCCAATTTATGAGTGTTACTACTAATGCCCTACTAAAATTCTCCATTCCTAATTTACCCTAGATCTTTGTTTTAATATACTGTCAGACATCTTAGCCACTAAAATATATTTTTGGTGGCACAAGCAATCATATATATACACTAAAACATCTTAGCCATTAAATAATATTTTAGTAGCATAAACAGTCAATCGATAATTGGGTAGGAAATAAATAAACTAATTCATTCGTCTGAGCATCTTAATCACTACATCTTCTACTGGGAACCAAATTTCTTACAATTTATTCATATTCAAGCATAAGAATTTATTTATTAATTATAAATAAATAGAATCACAACAATTTCTGACAGATATCTTGCATTCATATTTCCTACTACGATATTCCTTTTGTCACGCTCACAATTTTGTTGACTCTATACACGGAGGACCATACTGATATAAAATCATTACTAATTAATTCAGTTCACCCATTCTACTAACTATTACATATCCTGAAATCTACGTTAATAATTTAGAACCAATATCATATAATTCCAACTTCAAATTAAAATATACAAAATCCTCAATTTAACAGTGAGGAGAATTTATGATAGTCTATTAGCTGAAAATTCAACAGGGGAAAAACTTTTCCACCGAACCTTGAACCAAATCCTTAGGGGGGTGAGTCATCTTCTGGGATTTTGATTAGTGTCCTCTCTCTGATAGTTCTTGATTCCACTTGGAGATTGATGATCTCCTACTCATCCCTGGGCGAATTCAGAGAGGCAAGTGTCATAGGAGAAGTTTCTGGAAGATTCTATGATCATCCACTTCGCAAACTGTCTCTGCCATTTGTCCACTCTCTCCCATTGCACCCTACAGAAGGGATTTTCGGTATGCATCGCACCCTTTACACTGGGCAGGTGGGATGCATCGCACCCTTAGCATTGAGCAACCTGTATGGTCCAGTTTTGACCAGTTCTGAGCAATTTCCTATGGAGAACTTCTGGGAGATGATGTAATCAGCTGACCTTGTTCTTTTAGGGTATGGAACAACACTTTTAGGGAATTAGGAGCCCTTGGTTTATGGACATGTATGATTGGGGTTGTAGTGCCCAAAAATGTCTAGAACAACTAGCCTAGGATTTTTCTTCTTTTTATTTTTATTTTTCCTTTAAAGAATGATTTTATTTCCCACAATGCTTTACTTTCCCTTTTCTCTATATTTTTCTACAACTGAGAGATTTTAAGGAAAAATTATCTTGATCCTATCCACCACACTGGTTTCCAAATCTTGGCAAGCATCTCTTACTGAAGTGTTTCTTTCCCAATTAATTTGCAGTATTTTATTTTTCCTTTACTAAAATCTTTTATTAACTCATCATACTCTATTGTTTATTTGAGTCAAATACACCATGGATTCCTAGCTAATCAATCTAAAAATAGTTCAGTCTAGAAACAAAATATATTTACATAGAGATAGAGGGGTATTAGATTTTCGCCCTCTTAAAATAACATGTTCCTCTGTGTTTCTTATTCATTTTAATCCTTCTAGAACAATGTTAGGTAAGATTCTTCATTTTATCCTTAGGCTCCCAAGTAGCCTCCTTAGGTGTAAAGTGCCTCCACTACACTTTAATCCGAGAGACGACATGATTCTAGAGGAAAATATCTTTTCATTCAAATATGTGGAATGACTCTTGGTAGAAAGTCTCCTTCGGTTTCCACCTGTATCAAGTTCCAATTAACCACATGATTAATATCTTGAATATATTTCTTTAATAAATATACATGAAAACATTATGAATTTTAATATGGTTGAGTAGGGCCAGCTAATGGGCCACTGAACTAATTTTGTCCAAGAATTCAAAACACCCACAAAATCGTGGTGCTAACTTTAGAAAGGTTCCCATTATTAAGTTACTTTTCCCTTTTTTCACCCTTAATAAACATCATCCTCAATTTTGAATACCTTGTGTATTCTCTTTTTGTCTACATAGGTTTTCGGTCAGTCCTATGTGCTTTTAATATTCTGTTGAATCCTCCATATTATTGGAGGAAATTCCATCTTTTCTAAAAATGGAAAGGAGATTCCTCCTGTGTTTCATTCCTAAAACTATCACTTCAGTACCAAATGTTTCCACTTCACTTGATTTTTTGTGGTGGCTGAACTTTCAAGCACACAAACTTTTACATTTATTTCACACTCCTTTTCTAGGACATTTTCCTACATGTTATACATGTGCTTCAGGCATTTTACCTGCACCAAAAACATTATCCATATGCATCCAATCAAGTTCATTAATCATGATAGCATCATAACAATTACCATATATCTTTTTCATACATTTATTCTTAACTATACCAAGTGACATGGGCATTATTGAGTGGAACTTTCAAATTATGAAATTGCCACTTTTCCTTTCATATTATTTTCAAAAAGGAAATAATGGTTAATGCACTACTCAAATCATTTTATTTAATGTTATTTTGATTCCATTTTATCAAATACACATCTATCACTCATCCGTATGTATAAGAAAACCTAGTACCTCATCCACCTCCATGGTTATATTTTCCCATTTTTGTTTCTAAGTGAAGCTACTCAAGCCAATTTTTATGGTTTTGCTACTTATTTTCATCCCCTTCCATAAATTGATAGAAGTGTGAGGACATAAATAAGGAATTTACACCTTATACACTAGTTTCTTTTTTCTCACTCCCTTGAGTTTTCTAGTTTTGCCTACAACATTCATCAATTTTCATCTTAAGATCTTCCTACTCTGTTAAGATGCTCTAGAAAAATCTTATTAGGATTCTTAATTTATTTTCTAGCATTGTTAAAATCCACCATGTTATAATCATTTTTTGTTCAGTAATCATCTAATTTGTGAAGTTTTTAATGAAAACACAACACTGATTTCTAATCCCCCAATTTGTTTTTGTGTTTCCCGAGGCCATTTTATATTTAAAATTGATGCCTAGTCAAGGTTTTATTCGCCCTTTTTATCATCCATTCAATTTCACTTGAGGGACATCTTATTTTCACTCTTATTTCTAACTTATGCCCACTTTACCCTTGTTCATTCCCGTGTATAGCACTTAAGATACTGATATTACAATTATTCTCAACTTGATCTTCTGTAATTGGTCTGTACATATTCTTATTTTGTGATTGATTTATATATTAATCACCATTTGTGCTAATATTATATATTTTCCCACATATATAGCAATTATTCAGTAGATTCTTTACACCTGTGTTTATTCATATCTCCCTAAGATCTCTTCTTATAAACCCATTTTCTTGGTTATAACTTCTTTATATTAAAACATCATGGACTTATCCCATTAGGTTGTGTTTCCTTCTTTTACCAACAAGAATAGGATATTCAGCATTATGATTTCCCTAATCGACCTTTCATGTTTTTTTGTTTCGGTTACTGGTTGCATGAGCTTAACAATTGACCAATAACTCTTCGAAATATGTTGGTGTACTCAAATGGAATTAAATTCGTACATATGTTGATCTTCATCCTCTATTTAAGTCTTGCTCTATTAAATGTATTTTGGGCACATTCTTCAATATACCTCTTTTTTTTACAAAGCATCTCCATTATTAGTAGAAACTTCTCATTATTTTCCTCTGACCCTACCATGTATAAAACAAGGTTTTGGTGCCACTAACTTCCTGGAGGATTTTTTTTATATACTGGCATACTAGCCCCTAAGACATTATCCCAATCTTTTATGCTTCTCTATTTATTATAAATTGGTTCATATAAGATATCCTTCCCTTCTAGTTGCATGATTTCAATTTTCAATCGAACAATCCTATAGTATCCTGCCTTATGTTTCTTACCAAGACTTCAAAAGTAGGATTTTTTTACTTATGTGTTTCTTTTCTTTCTGGAATAAAACTGCTTAATTTTCTTCGTTCAAAAAAGAGATTTACTCTTCTAGATTTTTGTAGTAGTATTTTGAAATCACTAGTAACTTTGCATCATCAATGTTTATACTTTGAGAATTGTGGGTTCAAATATGCTTTTCTCATAAGGCTTGTAACATATACTATCATATAGTTGTTATCTCCTTTCTTTCTTTCTTTTTCTCTTTTTGCAAAAAGTGCTAAGGTCAATAGTATTTTTTTTGTTGAAATAGGATTCTGAGGCCACAATACCTTACCTTGACGAAATTTGATTTCAAATACATCCTTTAAAAAATTGATTACGGTCACTAGTACCATTAGTAACATTCTATGTATTCCCTTACCGAGAGCATGTTACGATGTAATAATTTTCTTCCATAATCCAACATATTTTGATTTTCCAACTATAAACGGGTATATTTTCTTTTCAAAAAAAAAATCAAAGCTTTTAACGAATATAAAATTTCTTATATACTTTGTGCACTCCTCCATATGTGTATTTGCACTACTTTAAGGAGTTGAGTTGTTTTCTTCTTTCAACAACCACCAATGAGAACCGTTGTAGGCGACCTCTAACTTAATGAGTCAAGCTTCTTGTATTATATTATCTAAGATGTATAATGCAACTTTTGTTGTAAGAAAAGTTGTCATAAAAGAGTTTCAAAACTTGACTAAATATGTTTAAACAAATAAACAAATTTGATATAGTACTATTGTGGCCACAACTACCACCCTATTAAAACATGATCTGATAACAAATTTTCAATGGGTCCCCTAGAAGTTTGATCTTTCATCTTTTGGAATGATCTGTTTTATCACATGGATGTTAACTCCTTGCTGAGTCAAATTTTCAATGCCTGATGGCTAAGCCATTGAATAAACCTCTGTTGCATGGGTCATTCATGACACAGCCTGGCCCTTTATTCACTCCCTTCATTAGGACCTTTTAATCTTCACAAACATGCATGGTACATTTGTGCCCACACAAACCATCACCCCCACCCTTATTATAATCGTTTGTTTGTTTAACTCACAAAACCCCCATCGCATCATTATTCCCGTCGTGGCCTTTCATAGCGGAAATGCTCAAAACATGCATATATCCTCCCTTTTCGCTTATCGCATATAACCTTGGCACATAATGCATACCATAAGGCATCAGACCCGATGGCACTATTAACCATACTTCATATATATGTCGGGTCTGAAGCCCCGTCGCATATCGCAATCGGCCAAGGTCCAAGGTTTATATATATATATATATATATATATATATATCTATATCTATATCTATATCTATATCTATATCTATATCTATATATATATATATATATATATATATATATATCTATATCTATATCTATATCTATATCTATATCTATATCTATATCTATATCTATATCTATATCTATATCTATATATATATATATATATATATATATATATATATATATATATATTTTCAGGTCCGAAGCCCCGTCGCATATCACAATCGACGGAGTCCCAAGCTTGTGCATATTGTGATATGCGATATGCCAGACCCGACGATATTTATAGGCCCCAATATATAAAGTTTGAGGTCCGACCTGACTAATCGAGGCGGGATTTTCTTTGTTTTCCCGTGTTTTTCAAATTTTTCGAAGTAACAAAGGGATCAGGTTTTCAATGTAAAAGGCGGGCCTGTTGAGTCCCAATAATGTAATTGTGCATCAAGGAAGTGGAAGGCATGGGTACTGTGACCTGCGAAGGGGCCAATACCTGATTGCGATTAAAAGAAGCCCTCGAAAACCATGCCAAGCTTATGGATTGAGCGGGAAATTGTGTGTTGCCTGTATTTTGTGCGTAAATCCTTTTCTTTCACACTTGCTCCCCATATTTGTATAAAATTTAATGAAGGTGGCGCTTAAGTTCTGTTTGAATATTTCTGTTATATTGTTTACAATCATGAAGCTAATGATAGTTGTCTCTGCAGGTGAGAAGTAAAGGACGCAGGAGTGGATTCGAAGAGTCATGTATACAGAAGCATTGTGTCTGAAGGTCCGGCCTTAGGCATTTTAGGCCAGAATCCCATGTGTTGCTTGTGCATTTCGAGAGAAAAGTTATCTCGGTTTTCATCATGGAAAGGTGACACACAGTCACCCTTCTTATTAACATCTATTCACTTCCTCAGGAAATGAAGTGCTCTAGTAGATATGCTTTCTACGTGTCAGCAGTTATGCTAACAGTCCTATCTCTATGTACCCAGTTTTGTATATTGAAAATAGCAGGGGAATATTAAGAGGCAGGGAAGATCGAGAGTCAGGGGCTTTTGCATAAGTATTACCCTCAAAGAGGAGAAGGGGCTTTTGGGTTTTGGATAAGAACAATTTGATGTATTGTGAATAGGGAGGACTATTTGGTTGAAGGAGGAGCCCTTAGTTTCTGTTTTATTTTCCTTCGTTTTGATGTGTTTTGAAGCAGGGTTCTACTGCTGGCATGAATATAAATATTGATGGCATATTGATGGCATATTGTTCATGATTAGTCTTGTTTAATTAAATATGATTCAATTTCATGGTTAACTTATGAGTTATCTTTGATTCAAAACCGTATTAAACACCAGTTGCTAATTTATTTGTATTGAAAGGAATGTGTATTCTTGTATGAATAATCTGATTGCAATCAGCTCTAACACAACCTTGTTCATCTACGAACTCAGTAATTGATTCTTTTGGACTTGGAATTTATTTATGGTGTTTAATCTCTTTTATTTTGCTCCTGCATGATAGATTAAGATAGCTAGGACTAGATTAGAGCAGTTAGAAGAAGTGTAAATATGATTTAATACATAGTGGTTAGCTTTTTTATTTTCTTGATTTAATTGAAATCTTCTTCTCAGAAGCAATCCTTCAACACCTATTACAGTTCACGGGGTCCCTTAAAACCCATTGGAACTAGCCATTCCAAATGAAAGCAGGCCTAATTGGGGCTTGTGATTAGGTTAGTTCCCCTTGTTGGTATAGTGAACATTCGCCATGTCAGGGTCACCCCTAAAGTGGCCTTAGGAAACTCCCCATACTTCCTCGTCTATGGGTAGGAAACCATATTGCCCCAAAACGTTACCCTTCCCTCCTTACAATTCTCCCAAGCTTCAAGAGGAACCCCTTCAGCCTTGCTTCAAGAAAGGATCAACCAACTGATGAAGCTGAAGGAATTAATGGATAGAGCCAGAATTAAATTCAAAAATCACCAAATGATTGTAAAAAAATGGTTTGATCATCATCTGGCAGGAGATAAATATTTCCAAGTAGGGGAGCTAGTCTTGAAATGGGACAAGCCGAGTGAGCCAAAGGGTAAACACACAAAATTCCAACACCTATGGCTGGGCCCATTCCAAGTTGTTGAAAAAATTGGTCAAGGGACTTATAGGTTGAAAACATTACAGGGAGAGACTGAAAAGCTCCCTGTTAATGGCCAGCATCTGAAGAGATACTTCCAGTAGCCACCGCATGGTGGTTACCTCCTGAGTAGGTTAGAGTTCATTTCATTTTGCTGTTAGTTTAGTTGTATTTCTGTCTTTTCTTTTTGTTTTCTGCAAAGTCTATTTTCCTGTTGTTTTGAATCACAGTCCTTTTCAGCCAACTGATTTTGGTCCTCTAGTCTCATTCTACCTTTCAGATTTGCCCTCATTCACCACTTTTGGCCTTTCCCTTCCTCATTAACCTGCTGATGATTCTGTTGTTCTTGAATCCATCATTTCCCTGCAAATCAAACAAACTTTCTATCAGCCCATGAGCACTTGAAAATCAGTAGTGGAATGCAAACCGAAACCCCTCATTGTCATCTGTTGGGAACGATGTGAGATCTTTTAATAACTTGAATATCTGGAGCATGTAGGGGCATCTTTATAAAACAAAAAATGTGTAACTATAGCTGGACTGGCATGGAGGAACGCTGCATCTTAAGTAAATCCCACTCAGAACTAGCCTATACTTGCTTATAAGGTTTACAGTCATTCTCCAGTGATCCCATACACCACACTAAATTGTCAATACCTATTATCTACAAGTAAACCTCCTTTAATGGGCTAAGATCACTGTCATATACCCTGTGGAAAATCCAATTGTGCTCTAGTCCTTGTGCCTAAAACTGGAAGGACTATTTAAAAGAAAATGAAATGTCAAGTCCTTGTGCCAATCTAGAAGGACAGGTTGTCTAGGAAGCCGGTTAGAGTAAGGACTATTGCTGGGCTCAGAGTACCGGTTGATACAACAAGCCCAACCTTGCTTAAGCAATTTAAAAATATGGCATGATCCATGACTGCGCCCCATTCAATCATATGAAAATATAGCATTTAAATTCTCATATAAAGTGCAAATAAACATATCTACATCAAGTTTGATTAATAATAAAGAGCTCAGGTACACACCTAAACAGGTATTGACAGACCAGTGATGGCCCCAAAAGGATTTTGAAAGCAGGAAACAGGTAAAGGAAGATTAATAAATCCCATAACACTGCCATTGGAGAATGCCTATCAAAATCCTATCAGTAAGTGGAAGCTATTTGTCTCTATCCCACCTGAAGCAACTGATGTTGAAGTGGAACCCATGCTTGTCCATCTGTATAGTTTTCATTTCAAGTTTATCTTAACACCCTGATGTTTTATTGATCTGAGGATTATTTGGAAACAGAGATAACTGGTTCACCCAATGGTTTGCCATTTCTTGTGGCCACAACTACCACCCTATTAAACACATGCTTTGATAGCAAAGTTTCAATGGGTCCCCTAGAAGTTTGATCTTTCATCTTTAGGAATGATATTTTTTATCACATGGATGTTAACTCCTTGTTGAGTCAAATTTTCAATGCCTGATGGCTAAGCCATTGAATAAACCTCTGCTACATGGGTCATTCATGACACAACCTAGCCCTTTATTCACTCCCTTTATCGGGACCTTTTAATCTTCACAAACATGCATGGTACATTTGTGCCCGCACAAACCATCACCCCCACCCTTATTATAATTGTTTGTTTGTTTAACTCACAAAACCCCCATCGCATCATTATTCCCATCATGGCCTTTCATAGCGAAAATGCTCAAAACATGCATATATCCTCCCTTTTCACTTATCGCATATAACCTTCGCACATAATGCATACCATAAGGCATCGGACTCGATGGCACTATTAACCATACTTCATATATATGTTGGGTCCGAAGCCCTGACACATATCGCAAATGGCCAAGGTCCAAGGTTTATATATATATATATATATATATATATATATATATATATATATATGGCGTGCCACTGGCCTCCTGACCCTACGGCATTATTAACAGCATTGTATACATTATCGGGTCCGGCTCCCCAATCTCTTATCGCATATCAGCGGAGGCCGAGCCTTATACACAATATGCGCAGCGATATGGTGGACCCGCCGAGCCTATCAAATATGATATATATATTTTTGGGTCTGAAGCCCCGTCACATATCGCAATCGGCGGAGTCCCAGGCTTGCGCATATTGTGATATGCGATATGCCGAACCCGACGATATTTATAGGCCCCGATATATAAAATTTGAGGTCTGGCCTGAATGATCGGGGCAGGAGTTCTTTGTTTTCCCGTGTTTTCCAAATTTTTTGAAATAATAAAGGGATCGGGTTTTCAATGTAAAATGTGGGCCTATGGAGTCCTGATAGTGTAAGTGTGCATCGGGGAAGTGGAAGGCATGGGTACTGTGACCTGCGGAGGGGCCGATACCTGATTGCGATTAAAAGAAGCCCTCGAAAATCGTGCCAAGCCTATGGATTGAGTGGGAAATTATGTGTTGCCTGTATTTTGTGCGTAAATCCTTTTCTTTCACACTTGTTCCCCATATTTGTATAAAAGTTAATGAAGGTGGCGCTTATGTTTTGTTTGAATATTTTTGTTATATTGTTCATAATCATGAAGCTAATAATAGTTGTCTCTGCAGGTGAGAAGTAAAGGACGCAGGAGTGGATTCGAAGAGTCATGTATATAGAAGCATTGTGTCTGAAGGTCCAGCCTTATGTGTTTCAGGCCGAAATCCCACTCGTTGCCTATGCATTTCGAGAGCAAAGTTATCCTAGTTTTCATCATGGAAACGAGACACATAGTCACCCTTCTTATCGACATATGTTCACTTCCTCAGGAAATGAAGCGCTCCAGCAGATACGTTTTCTACGTGTCAGCGATTATGCTGACGGTCCTAGCTCTGTGTACCCAGTTCTTTATATCGAAAATAGTGGGGGAAGATGAAGAGGCAGGGAAGACCGAGAGTCAGGGGATTTTGCATAATTATTACCCTTGAAGAGGAGAAGGGGCTTTTGGGTTTTGGATAAGAACAATTTGATGTATTGTGAATAGGGAGGACTGTTTGGTCGAAGGAGGAGCCTTTAGTTTTTGTTTTATTTTACTTCATTTTGAGGTGTTTTGAAGCATGGTTTTGTTGTTGGCATGAATATAAATGTGATTTTTGTATGCATATTGATGGCATACTGTTCATGATTAGTCTTGTTTAATTAAATATGATTCAATTTCATGGTTAACTTATGAGCTATCTCTAATTCAAAACCGTATTAAACACCAGTTTCTAATTTATTTGTATCGAAAGGAATGTGTATTCCTGTATGAATAATCTGATTGCAATCAGCTCTAACAGAGCCTTATTCATCTATGAACTCAGTAATTGATTCTTTTGGACTTGGGATTTATTTATGGTGTTTAATCTCTTTTATTTTTCTCCTGCAGGATAGATTAAGATAGCTAGGACTAGATTAGAGCAGTCAGAAGAAGTGTAGATAGGATTTAATACATAGTGGTTACCTGTTTTATTTTGTTGATTTAATTGAAGTCTTCTTCTCAGAAGCAATCCTTCAACACCTATTACAGTTCACAGGGTCCCTTAAAACCCGTTGGAACTAGTCATTCCAAACGAAAGCAAGCCTAATTTGGGCTTGTGATCGGGTTAGTTCCCCTTGTTATTATAGCGAACATTCGCCATGTCAACAAGTACCAATTAATCCATGCCAAAATCTTCTCATAAGTCTGCATGTACCCTATCCTGTTGGATTTGATTTACAATTCAATGTATTTTTTTAAAGAATTTGATTGTTATGACAATTTCATCTTCACTTAGTTTCTTGATTCATAAGGCTAAATTATCTTATCTCTTGTTTTAGTGGTAACAATGATATTCCATTTTATTGATTTTCAATATAATCCCCGCTACTATTATTCATGTAGTGGTTTGACTAATCTAGTTACGTAGCTAAACATTCCGCAATTATCACCCTCCACTAGTACAAACTAAGTATTCTTAGTGCAGATATTGTGATGTAGCTTACTCTTTCCACTTATTTCACTGTGGAAATAAGGAAAAACTCACAGAAACAATATTCCATTAACTTAGATACTAGCTCACCATCAAACCTGATGTTTTTGGCATTGACAACAGGCTAGTCATTATTTTTGTTTAATTTATGGACTACTAAGTGACTCATTCCTAAAGTAGGAAATTCCACTTAGCGAACAGTCCATCTAGAGAATATGCACGATTAGCTTGGTACCAAAATTTATTTTCCAAAATCATAGCCAAATATATGTTTTTCATAAAAAAATTAGATTCTAAAACTCCATTAACACTTCTTTAGTGGATAAATAGCCCAGATCTCCACTCAAGTACCCATTTAAGCTCTATGAAAGTGATACTTTGAAATCCATACTATACTATAGAGTTGAAACATACCTTCGGAAAAATGGAGCAGAACCCATCATGTGTGTTGCACAAAAAAGAACAATGATCTTTATTGATTCATGTTTATCGTTACACACAACATTCTTCCAAATGGACGAATGATAAGTTCGTTAGAAAGGAATGAGATCATCTAGACTAACTTTGTCACACATAACCTTAGTGGATATTAAAACAAATTGTAGAATCTGCATTCCTTCCACTTTGTTGTTTCTGAGGTTTTTTTTTTTTTTTTTTGGTGGTGCCTTTTGGCCCAGTGTAGTAACTGAGCTTTGAAACCATTTGTCATGGATCTAAGGAAGCCAATATTTTTTTTTTTTTTTTTTTTTTTTATGTATGGATAGAGAATTCTATACTCATTATAATTCCCCCCATGGTTGTGGTCTAGTTCTTACAATTTTTCTATTCTTGATCAACTATAGGTGCATTGTATATTCTATGGCATTGCTTGTCATACATATATTGACTTATTTTTATTATTGTGTTAGAATTACATTTGTTATTGCATTCCACAGTTTTGAGTATCTCAACCTAAGTTAAATGTTAAGGCTCCAATGGTGTCCACTTCAACAGAATGGTCTTGGTGTTGATTTAGTATTAGGGCGCTACATCTTATATCACCACCAAATAGGTGGAATCCATTTTAACCAAGGTATTATGTTTAATTTAATCATATGTACAATATTATGCCTCATGTGCTCTATCCACGGATGAGTGAATACATTTCTCAAGTTTCACGTCTCGGGACCTTCAAACAACCTCCAGGTGGACTCTCTTGAAATGTGTGCCCACTTGCTTCGCTCAAAATAACCTTGCTCATTTGAATTACCTATGTGCTCACATGGTTACTTTAGGGATTGTATGTGATGCCACAGGGTTGATGTACTGAGTTTTAGCGAATGTTCATGGTGGCTTTTCCTAGATCCAATGGTGTGAGGTTGGGGTTCGAAGTCCTATTGTCTCCTGGGTATTCCTTTCTACACCTTCTAAAAATGGTCTAACAATGTCTTTCTCCCCCTCCTTTTCTTTGCAATCTTCTAAGGTTTTCTCCCTTCTTCTAGCTAACATATGAATGAAGTCGTGGCATTGAGACAATTCTCATGGTGAGATAAGGAAATGGTGTATTCCTACTCTGAACACTCTTTGTTTTTTTTCTTTCCTTATTAATACACTTATTTCAGATTCTCCTCCCATAATTAGGTTTTGGATAACTGGTTCACCTTTGTCATAGGTTCTGATGGTATTGACAATGGGAAAATCCAATGGTGTTGGTAGTGGAGCTGGGTTTGCTGAGAAATTGTGCTGCAATGCCTCAGGTTAAGGTCAATTTTGGAGTTTCTTTTCTTCTTTGTCATATGGGGTTTTTGTCTTTGTTGTTTCAAGTTTAAATGATAATTATTATGCTTTTTTTCTTCATCTATTTTTCTTTTGGAGGCACTAATCCTATCATCTCTTGCTTGGATGAGTAGACACAATTCACCTCTCCATTTACCAGGTATACCTAGCCCTTCCTATCCTCAGAATTTTTTTTTTTTTGTTTCTATTTTACTATTGTGTTCTCTCATGCCCTTTCGTTCCTTATGTAGGTACTGTAATGGTGCCCTTGGAAATTTCTAGTTAACTACACTCAAAGTTTCATCTTTTATTCATTGATGGATGATATAGTTTTATTCCCCTTCCAGGTTGGTGCTCTACACCTATTCATAAGGGTGTACTGCTTCAGGAATGAGATTTGGATAAATTATTTAAGTGGAGATAAACCCACACCTTAGGATTTTCTCACGAGAAGAAGATTTTATTTCTAATATTATGATGATGTTTCTGTATTCTTCAACATATAGGGAAGTGGATTTGCTAATATCTCTCACTCTTGTTTGAATATTCTGGAAGGAATTTCTTATCAATTTCTAAAAGAACATGTGAGACGATGGACTCACTATAACCCATTTGGGAATTATTTTGTAATTTTTTCATTTTCCCACTACCTTCGCTATGTTTTAGTATAATTTTAGATGTGGTTATATATTCCCTACACGAGAATTTTTATTTATAAACAATGATGTAATTATCTGGTTTCAATGAAGATTACAGTGACAGTTCTTATGCATATGCTTTGTATTTCCTCTCTCAATTTTCTCTTTAGTGAAAAGTACTCATAAGGGTTTTACATGTCCTCTTTGGCAGTTATAAATTATAATGAAACTATTAAATGTTCTCTTTAATGGTTATAAAACACCATGTCCTACTCGAAGTATGAATTTTACTACCCAAGAATTGTGAAATATGCTTCTTTTGTATCAACAAAATGTTGGTACTTTAATTGAGATTTCTTTGATGTGGTCAACTACAGGTTTCCTCTACTTACAATTTATCAGTGTACTATTTTTCCATTTCAGAGATTCTATCTTTCTATTAAGACGATGTGCTATCAACTTATATGCATTTATACCTTTATTAAAGTGTTGTAATTTACACAAGTTTCTAAGATAATTTTGAATCAACTTTTAATTTTTGTACTGGTTGAAAATTTCAATATCGCATCCTTTGTATTATGGTTAATGGGAAAATAATATTTCTAGTGATTGCGACTTGTGTGATCACACCTAAGTCAGCCTTTCAGTTTTCTTGAGATTTACTATTTCAGTGTGATAATTAGTGTAAACTGTATAACCCCCTTTGCTACTCAACTACTTTACTTGCATATTAAACTTGGAATAAGCTATAAGCGTAATTCGATTTCCTGGGCTTAGGTTACCTTCCAATTTTTTTCCTCCTATCCATTAGTAATACTATCATAGTTATTGTGGTTTGTAGCATGGTTTGGGTCTTTGAACTAGTTCCTACCTTGTCCAATGAGCAGAGAGTCTAACCATACGAATGGCTCGAAGTTATGGAATAGTCCTTTATTTAGGAATTATTCCATCATATGAGATCCATACCGGTCCTGCCAATTTGAACTAGTTCCTAATTTATGAGTGTTACTACTAACGCCCTACTAAAATTCTCCATTTCTAATTTACCCTAGATATTTGTTTTCATATATTGAAGGCATTCCCCCACACATCTGTTATACATAGTATGCTCAGTTCGCATATACAGTGAGACATCATAGCCATTAAAATGGATTTTTGGTGGCACAAGAAATCATATATATATATATATATATATATATATATATATATATATATATATATACTCAAACATCTTAGCCATTAAATCAGATTTCAGTAGCATCAACAGTCAATCAATAACTTGGTAGGAAATAAACATACTAATTCGTTCATATGAGTATTTGAATCACTACATATTCTATTCAGAACCAAATTTATTACAATTTATTCATATTCAAGTATAAGAATTTATTTATTAATTATAAATAAATAGAATCACATCAATTTCTGACAGATATCTTATATTCATATTTCCTACTACCATATTTCCTTTTTCCATGCTCATACTTTTGTTGACTAGATACACAAAGGACCATACAGACAGAAAATTATTACTAATTAATTCAGTTCACCCATTCTGCTAACTATTGCATATCTCGAAATCTACGTTAACAATAATTCATAACCAACAACATATAATTCCAACTTCAGATTAAAATATGAAAAATACTCAATTTAACAGTAAGGAGGATTTTTTACCATCTACTAGCTAAAAATTCAATTGGGAAACACTTTTCCACCCAACCTTGAACCCAATCCACTGGTTCCCCCCAAGTTGAGATGCATTTTCCTCGAATCAACAACCTCTCGTGATTCCAAATAATGTATTTTATACATTATTTCTAAGCAGATTTTTCCTTAGCAGTGTCTTGCCTTCCATGGGTCTTCCAACCCACTAGCCTAGGATTTTTCTTCTTTCTATATCATTTTTTTCCCTTAAAACATTCTTTTCTCTCCCACACTGCTTTACTTTCCCATTTCTCAATCTTTTTCTACAACCAAGAGAGATTTTAAGGAAAAATTATCTTGATCCTATCTACCACACTAGTTTCTGGATCTTGGTAGGCATCTCTTACTCAAGTGTTTATTTCCCCAAATTTCCATTCTTTTCTTATTCCATTACTAAATTCATTTATTACATCATCATACTCTATTGTTTATTTGAGTCAAATCCATCATGGCTTTCTATCCAATCAATCTAAAATATTTTAGTCTAGAAACATAATATATTTACAATGAGACAAAGGGGTATTACAAAGAGGCTAAAAATTAAAATTGCTTCCAAATCTAACCAAAACCACCTTCACCTCAAGAGGGGGTAGAAAAATATCGTGTTAAGGATAATACTTTAATTTTAATATTCTACCTATTCTCCAACAATAAGTTTGAAAATTTAAAATAATCTCCACTAAATCTTCATTAAAAACTTATGTTATTTTATATTTCAAATAAAAACTAATAATACGAATATTTGCTTACTAAAATATGGTTTAAGAAGTATCAAGATGGTATAACTTATAGAAGTTGATATCCTCTTTTAAAAAATAAAAGTTAACTCTTTTTGTGAATTAATTGAAGTTCGCATTTCATTAGAAAAAAATATCGTTAATGTACATCACCAATAGACCTATAAGCAACATAGATTAGTATTGGTAGCTTCATTATGAATTGAAGGAAAATAGAAAAAATTGTTTGCATTCAATATAAGAAAAGTGGCCAAAATTCCAAAGACTTTCTCGAAATAGTTCTATCTACTAGAATGCTACAAAACAAAAGGATTTTCACCAACCTAATAACTTTTTAAGATTTCGAAGAGGTACTTAGTGTAGGGTCTTTGGGACAAGATTCTACCAGAGTTATTTGTTCCATTTCATAGTATAAATGGCTTTAAATATCAACAATTTTGGCTTCTAATCCTTTCATGCAGAACCATAGATTCACCTAGCCACATGCATTGTCCTCGAAAGAAACAAAATTACTGTCTCTTTGTCCTTGTTTATCCTTCTACCCTTTTTATGGCCAAGGTCGGGAAGCCATTATGAAACCTCGTCTAATGACTTAGAATGCATAAAATTTATCACTTAGCAACAAATCGAACCTCAAGATTGTGAATTTTTTTGTGGGTTGGAGGAGGAAAAATAGATTAGAAGGTCTCAGCACCTTCTGTTGCTTGGTGTTGGGCATGTATGTGGCCTTCAGGGCCACAACCCCTTCCTCCATGGCATCTTGTAATTTTGTGTCTCAACATAATAGAAATATGGTATGGGGAGTTAAGCTTAGGCTAAAGTTTAATTAATATTGGATAAAAAACAAACAAAAGGATGAGGTAAAGGTAGATGGTAACTCTTGGTGGGGGAAATAAGCAATATAACATCACAGGGTAGATGTAACTGAAGTAGAATGAAAAATCATTGTCCCCAGGAAAGATACATTGCCCCAATGAAGACTAGAATATGGGGATTACAATAGATAACAAAAAATAATAAGAAGAAGAATAATATAACAAGTGAGAAAATGGAACAAAAATCACCCTAAGCTAGAATCCTGGACCTCCACTAGAGAAGTGGATTTTGAAAATGAGTTGAAGCACTAAAACCTGTATCACATGGAAAACATTTTGCTCACAAAAGCAACACCAAATAAGTTTTGGATTAACCTTTGAGAAATTTTCCTTGCATGAGGATTGTCTACCACCATTCGATGTCACATAAATTTGTTGGTTTCCAAGCCCAACAAAATCCCTCCTTTCCTAGCTAACGATAATTGAAGAATTGAATAGGGTGAAAAAATGATAATAAAAAAAAGCCAAATACATATCAAGTAGATAAAGAAATGCCCCCTATCCCTAGTGGAGATCAAGAAGGATCCCACATGCATTAGATCTAAAGACAACCTTCCAACTAACCATGAATAGACAAACTATAGTGAACTAACAACACAGAGAGAATGAAATTTCCATGTCATATAGAGGTCAACGAATTTTGCATGCTTGTGCATGTTGGGTGTCATCCATGGGACCATGATCATTAATTCCACATTTATCTGTGAAGTGGGGAGCACACCTTCGATCTACCTACTTCCCATCGATTCTCTCCCCCATTGAGATAAAATTTACCTCTTCCACTTTTAGCCAACAAGAAGTTTTTGTTTTCCTTTTTAAGAATTAAATATTTTACTATTAGTAGTTGGTTATAGGAAATATGAGTGGAAAAGATTAATAATGTTAATGTTGAATTTTTAATATTGAATACAATAAAATATGTTGGATAATATATTAAATAAAAACATTATAGGGACCATAGTGTCAACATTCAAATTAAAGTCTACATTTGATTTTATTTACAAGAAATCAATGTCGGGAGAGAAAATAAAAATTATTTCCTCCAAGCACCCTTAATAAATTCGATAGAATTCTTCGAGAGTTTGGTAATTTAAAAAGAACCTACATTTAAATGTTAATTTTTTACTGCTATATGTTCACACCTCCATGATTTTGAGAATCCCATCTACTCATTAAAACATTATACTAATTATTAATGAGATTACATTTTTTATCATTTTGAATATATTTTCAAATATATAAGTTAATTTAATATTTAAATAAATATAATTAATATATATATATATCTATATATATATCTATCTATCTATCTATCTATCTATCTATATATATATATAATTTTGGTGGGACTACATCTTCGTTATCTCCAATATTTCACCCTGATCAGGGAGGGGAATTTAACCGGTGACTTCACGTCAAGGAGTGCCATAACAAAGCACCCAATCACCATCTATGGAAGACCCATTGACCGTTGACCATTATGTATAATTTTAATATGTAATAGAGTATCCATATAAATTAAATGATTTATAAATGTATGTAGAAATAAATTCAAAATACACATTGAAACAATTTGTTCATAATACATTTCACATTGCTAAAATTAAAACATTAAGGAGAACTAAGATTCCTAAAAATGGAGATTTTCCACCACTTTACCGAGAATATTCTTAATCTATAAATAGAATTTGTCAAAATACCACAGTTCATGGCCATGGATTATCAATACCATGACCCATGGATTATCAGTATCCATTATTACCACGATCCACGGACCCATGGATTACCAGTACCATATGGCTGAAAACCATAACTCACTTCATATGACATTATATGAGAAATATTTTAACTAATCAATTTAATTGAAAAGAAAAAAGGGTATAATTTATTCAGAGATATATATCAACCTTTTATTTGTGTATACCTCTAAGAATATCCTATAATACTTTGTGGAGGTTACATCTATACCATTTTGAAGCCCTTTTCCAAAATTGACATGCCTATTGGCATAATGATAGGGATTCAACCTCCATGGAATATTCTAGAATGTTCTTAGAAGGATATAGAACTCAAAGTTTAATGATTATCTTCAAAGTAGTTGTGCCTTTTTTTTTAATTAAATTGATCAATTAAAATAAATGTCATATGAAATAAGTTAGTTATAGTTTTCTGGGAAGGTGGTATTTATTAACAATGCTATTGGCCCATGATATTGAAAGCCTATTTAAAAATTAAGAATATCCATCGTAAAGTGGGGTAAATCTCAATGGATAAAAACATTCTTCCATGTTATTATGCAAATGTTTAACTCATACATTAATTATTTTTATAATTAATGATGATGATGATGATGATGATGATAATGATGATAATAATAATAATTTAACCTCGATTGGGGTGGATAACAAGAGGAATTCAGGGGATGAGCCTGGCCACCTCCCAGTTTCTCTATGCGAATGCATGAAAATGGGTTGTGTGGAAGGGTACACCAGAGCAAGTCAATGTGAAACTTGCCATCGATGTTTGAGTGCATTTATGCAAAGGTAGGTGGGAGATGGATGTTTTAAAGAGCTCAATTGGCATTTCAATGATAGTTTCGAAGTGGAGATTTGCAGTGTGGGGTTAAGAACGAAGCTTTGTTGATGTGTATTTGTGGTGGGATAAGGTAAACTCCCATTCCTTGGGATGTGACAGGGGTGGCATTCAGCTACAGGGGGGAGAACTTGAGTCATTTCTCTTGTATTTGATTTTTTTTCTTATTGTGCCATCCTCTTGACCGAGTGAGCCTTCAAAGCCCAAAATAAACAACACCTTTCCTTAAGGGATTTGAATAAATTATGGTCTATTGTGGGTTTCATCAGAAGGTCTAGTCTTGGATGTGGTGGTGGAGTTAAGTAGAGTCTCAGAGTGGAATTGAGGATTCCTTTACCCCAATTACCTATCCTTTCTTTTGGCCTATTTCCCTTAGTTTTTTTGTCGCTTATATGCATAAATATGCATGATCTTGGGTGGGTCTCTATTTATGACAGACTTAGCTAGGGGTGGTGTACACTGTGGGGGTTGGTCTAGTTCTTGGTGGCCTGAATTTCACGTCAAAGGGGCTCAACAGTGTAGGGAATTCAACTCAAGGGTATGTTTTTCATACAGTTGTGGAAGAGTGGTACTTCAAAGGGCTTGGTGGGAGATACAGACGCAGTGGAGAATCAAGAGAGGAGTGCAAGCACCAGAAGAATTAGGTGGGAGTCATGGATTGGAGGGTGCATGGCACCATGTATAAGCTCCCAGTTGGTAGGAGGTAGTAGGGGGTAGCAAAGGAACCCAAACTTTTGTGTCATTATGGTAAAAAGGTGGAGGTGGGGCTGAGCATAGGTCGAGGGCTTGTTGGGGCCCCATCATGGATGTCATCCTACTCAGTGGAAGAGAAATAATTCATTTCACTCTACCATAGGTTCATTAAGGAAGTTAGTGAAAATGCAGCTGGAAACCAACACGAAAGTTCAACGGAAGGAACATGAGATGGTCATGGCACCCCTGACACAAATTCAATATTTTCAGTTTCAGCCCCGAGAGAGAGTGGCGATGGTTTGGCACAGGCATATGCACATTCTAGACAACTTGGAAGAGTTGGAGGCTTGGCCGGCTCACCTGGATAAATAGGTCAGCTGCCTATTTCGCCCTCCTATCCCACCTAGGATGGGACTAGATAACCTAGCTTACATCAATTTCGATGAATAATTATGTGCTTTGGTGTTTTTCTCATTTTGTGAGTTTTCAGTGTATCTTATTTTTACGGTTATGGTCTACTAGCCTTTGTCTTTTTTGGAATGTTTATTTTGAATTGATGTCAATGGTCAACAAACCCAATTGAGGAGAGACTAATAGACTTTGATGTAATGGCCTCATAAATATTTACTCTTTCATCCCACTTACAAAATAATAATAATTTACAATAAAGTCATAATTTAGTGATTTTTATGATTTTTCTAATTTTAACAATGTCAAATGTTTTTCGAGGTAAGTACTTTGATGCTTACTTCTGATTTATTTATATCTTCATTTACAAACAAGTTAATTTATATAGTTTCACTATTAATCCACAATGATATAAATTAAATAAATGGTAAATTTAAACAAACACAAATTCATAGTAAGCATAAAAAACACTTTTTCATACATCTCAAATTGTTGAACTTAAAAAATTCATAAGAATTAACTAAATTGTAATTTTATTTAATGCACAAATATATAACTCAATTGATTAGTAACTGAACATAGACATAAATCCTTCATAAACATGAGAAAATTTTATTCATCATACATCTCAAGTTTCTAACTACTTTGAAGTTACGTATTAGCCTTTGATTTGTCTATACTACCAAGAATATTCTATGAACGTTAAATCTCTGTCATATTCCTAATAATTTTTATAATTAGATAAAAATTCTTGAAGCCCTCTTGAATTGTTTATGTTCCCATCACATGGTTTTTTTTTTCTATGTTTCAAACGAACATACCTAGCACATCATCACCATGACTATAACAATGTTGGGGGAATTTTATCCACTAGGAAATAATATATAAAGCTTTAAGCAGAAACAAAAGGTAGAATGAGAGTGAGGGTGCCAAGATAAAGCGAAAATCAAAAGAAAAACCCAAAAATATAATTAATGGTGATATGTAGATATTACATCTTATTTGATATTTAATATGGTATTAAATATATATTTGATAAAAATAAATAAAAAATGAGACAAGACTATTCAATTAATCTCAATCCCCTAAAAGAAACATTTGTAAAAAAATAATACCAATCACTATAAGCCTTAAGCAACAACCCTAACATTATGGTTTTGAAAGGCAAAAAGGGAGGAGTTGTTATCATTAATAGAAATGAATATCACAATAAAATGTTATATCATTTTAATAATAGTGGAAGTTACAAAAAATTAAGTAAGAATCCCTTCATGAAAATCTCTAAAGAAGTATGCAATCCCATCAGACCTATCAATGAATGTGACAATAAGAAATTGATACAAAGAAACCCCAAGGGCGCAAGGATTTATGGTTCCCCTAAGATTCATAAGGAATGCATACCCCTAAGACCCATCACAAATATGATTGGTGGTCCAACATGGTATCTTTCTAAATGACATGTCTGGAATCTTAAACCTATGGTTGGAAACACAGACTCATTCATTACTGACTCTATCTTAAATAATGGTATTAAAGATGTAAGGGTTGATCAAAATGATATTTTATATAGCTTTTATTGAGGTCACTTTACACCAATATGCCTACTGGAAGTTCCATGGAGGTTATTCGTAAAATTATTGATCCTGAAACATCCAAGCTAACATAATTTTTTCACAAATCCAAAATTTTCAAATTTTTGGGTAAATTTTACGAACAAACATGTGACCCGTCTGTCACATACCTTGTTATATATATATATATATATAGATATATATATATATATATATATAATCCTTTTTAAATCAAGTCAACAGTATCATTCCAATTAATCTCTTATCGATGCATATTATCCTTGTGTTACACCACCACTCGTTCTTATGGTTGTCACCTGAGCTTACTTATACTTGGTATACTGAAGTTGAATACTCTGGTCCCCTCTAAACTCCATACCTCACCCTATATATTATTATTAGAGTGTAATCCACCCCCTTAGGATTTCCCTTACTAGGTTCCACAATTCATCAAGGTATCGTGGGTATTTTTTTTCTTTTTCATATAGCCCTTAAATTCGCATTGATCAGTTGTTTAGTTGTTTAGCTCATGTGCAATTAATTACATTTCTCAGCCTAAACCAAATTTCCCAAGAATACCTTAGAGCCCAACAACTCATGCCACAATTTTTCCCCAAATCACTAACCCCAAAGGGTCCACACCATTTTTGGCATACTACACCATTCAGCGTATGTCTCAAGGACAAAACCACTAGACTCTAGATCAACTATTGACCAAGCCCTTCCATGATCCTAGTACCTTTAAGTTATTTTTCTTACCCATATAACCAATATGGTCTTTCATATTTCAGAAAAGGGAGGCCCTTATTTTCCTCATGAAAAGCTATATAAAGTTACACCCCTACCGGTTATGTTGAGCCACTAGTCCTCACTTGGTCTTGACATTTACTATGGACGTGCTTGCAGCTTCTAATAACTCTTACCCTTTTTAAGGTTCCACTAGTGGGATATTATGGAAAATGTAATTATGAGATAGTGTAATTAACCCAGTCCCCGTTCTGAATAATGTACCTTGTAGTGAATGCAATTTAACTTTCTTGGTTTGCGAACCACCTCTGGTTCCCTTATTCTACTCCACCACCGCCACGATATCCCCCTTCACATGGGCACAAGTGACCATGATTACTATGTAGCAGAGGAGATGTCAGTTTAGATAGAGTTTTAATATCACTAGCCCTAATCCTCTTGCCTTTTCACCATAGTTAATGGACAATATACCTCCATCTTCTCAACTCTTTGAGTCTTTTATCCACGCTCATCGAACAGTGAGTTTCACTTCTAGTCCATACGTTCGGTAATATGACCAATTTTCAATGGTCGAGGGAAATGAACTTGGTGGTCATTCATCTGCATATATGATAACCTTTATGGTCACGGGAAATTTTACTAATTTTCTGGAAGACCTCCTACAGTTCTGTGATTTTTTATTTCCCTTTTTCCTTACGGGTTTTTCTTTAGATGCAATGTCTCTTACTTCTACAACAAAGGGAGAAAGCACTTGGTTTGATGGAAAACTTCGTTGCTTCCCTCAAGGATGAGAAACCCTACAAGCTACTCTAGTAAGGTAATGGCATATTGAATTCCTCTCTTGGTAAAACCATTTCATCTTTTCTCAATTGTCTATGTTTCAAACAATTTTCTTCTCACCTCAATTTATTTTTAGAGGAATTCAGAATCTTTATTATCCTTGTCCAATTTTTTGGGAGATTTTCTAAACATTGGGGATGTTGTAGGTGCAACGAGCTTCTGCCTCGTGTTTTCATTCATAATTTGAGCTTCGCTTCAAATTATAATCCTACTCAAGTAATTTGAACAATCCTTTATTACCATTCGAGGAATTTTAATAGTCTTTGTTGTCAATACTCATTAGGGACACTAACATCTGAAAGGAGGTAGGTTCCTCTGACTGTTCATTGGTGTGTGATAGGAGTATTTGATGGGTAATTCTTCTGGTGTGACAAAGTCACAAATTCTAGAGAAATCCCTTCCATTTGGTATGCTCATAGGTCAAATACAATACTTCCTATTTTCCTTCTAAGTTGTGAATCTATGTTACCCTTGACACAAGGTATTATTTCAAGTTTTGTTTTTAACCTCATCCATATGATTTGTGATAGGGTTGGGACTTCAGGCCCCTCAAATTTTCCGAGGTGACCCAAAGGTGACAATTTTATTTGTCTAATAATATTGTTTTCTTGATTTGAATCTAGCTGATGCTACCTGGGTTTAATTTATTTTTTTGTTATTTTCATTTCTACAGGTGAACCCCTGCTTGCTACCATGATGACTTGAATAGCTAATTAGGCCTTATCCCTCGACATCTCTACTCATACTTATTTTATTATAGGTCTATCTACTTTGACCTTTATGGAAGAAGTGACGAGATTTATCTTGTTAAGGTTCAAATTTACCTTCCCTCGATTATGCTAGTCTCAATATGAAGATATACTTAGCAGATTTGTGCATAATTTCATTCTGTTCAAATTTGAGAAATCAGTTGAGGCTTCAAATCCATGCTCTGTAATTAACACTAAATCCTTGTAACTATTAGCCAATAATATGCTTAAAGGTTAGCCTAGCCACCTTGTGTTAAGCTAAAAAAGGGTTGGCCCCCTATACCTACTCTTTTTCTTACTGCAACATATTGGACTCTATTCTAAATTAGTTAATTCAAAGTTATTTAGTTTCATTTACATGCTTCGACTAGAGTGGGTGAAATACTTATAATGATTTTCTATTCCACGTCTGAAATATGTAATCCTTCACAATTATTTTCTGAAATTTCTATTAATGAGTATGCTATGATGAATTTAGTTTATGTTTGGTTGTTCATGTATCCATGTTATGCTAATGGCTCCAATTATTTGCTCAAAAATTTTATTTCCATTTTGGCTTGATGTGCCTTAGTCTTAACCCCAACCAAATGGGGTGAAACATAATTAAATTTACTCCTTAGGTTGATCATGGTACCATAGTTAGATCAAACTACATGTTCTCTTTAGTTTTTTCGATTGATCAAGTATTGGAAATAGCAAAGGCCAAGTTCCAAACTAAGAGTTACTAATTTGATTTACATCATACCTTAGTTTTGAGAATGATTGATGGGTTCTTATAATGCATGTCTAGCCATACTATGAATGGTGACGAATATTTACCACAACAATAGTTTTTCTTGCCCATATCATTGTATAGATGTCTTGATTTCTTCATTGAGTAGTCTACCCTTGACATAAATATTCTTATATTACTTTTCAAATTTGTTATATGGTAGATGTGGTTACCCTCTTTTTTCTTTCATGTTTTATTTATAAATTGGAACTCTGTGCATTAATCTCATAACATGACTACTGAAACTCATACAAATTTAGTTTAAGCTACTGTAATACCTACTTTCCTCATTTTTTCTCTCAAACCTGGTAAACTATCTAAATTTAATCTTCTTCTCTTTCTAAATCTATAGACAATTTCATCAATCTAAAACTGAAATAATACAATTACATTCAATTTGCATGCACATGCGATTAGTTTATGTGTGTTTCACTACTAGCATGTATACCATAAATATGTGTCTGTCACTGAAGTGGTACGATCTATTTCTAAGTTAGAATTACCCTGTTACCTCAGAGGTCAGGCATTGTCCTACTAAATCCGAATACCATAAAAAGATAACCAACATAAATATTCAGAATTCTACCACAACCTATCTAACATAGTACATATACAGACTATTTGGAAAGATCAACTTTAACCACAAGATAGTAAACAGTAAGTAATTGAAATAGAATTTATAGTAGAATACTCCCACCAAAATCGCAGATAGAGTCCACTTGAGAATCTCACATGTTTACCTCCCAACCTAGAACTGTAATCCTCGAGTTCACCCCCGTGCTGAGATATCTTGGCCAGGTTATCAATCCCCTCTATTGATCCCTCCATTGGTATTCAATACCTTGATTTCATGATTTATTTCCTTCAACATCATCCCGCATTTGTGATATTTTCACCACTTCCCTAGGATTTTCCATAAAATCTCGTCTTTCTCTCCTGCGGTGCTTTATGTTTTTTTTCCAAGCTTAGCATCTTTCTCCAGCTAAGCAACTTAATGGATTTTTCTCTCGCATCCATTAAGCCTATCTAGAATCTTACCTAGTGTTGTTGTCATTAACTTATTGTCCAAATCCTGTTTTCCAATGATATTTTTATTTTTATTTCCTTTGGCCAGTATCCCTTATCTTAGTGTTTCATTCTCAAGTGTTTCCGACCCCTTTTGCTTATTTGTTAAAAAAATTGTTTACTTACATAAGAATATCAATGCCCTTTTTCCACCATATCAAAAAAAAAATTACATGGGATATTACATTCTCCCCCCCTTTTATTCACACCATCCTCAGTGTGTATTTTTTGTCACTTCCATAGTTAGTACTAGATAAACCTGTTGCACTTTACCTTTGGGTGCCTAGGTAGCAACTTCAGAAGTACAATATTTTCCTTGTACTTCGACCTGAATTAGACCGTTGCCGAATCTAGAATACCAAGGAAAATACCAAGGAATTATGTCAACCAGTTTCCTTCGAGTGCTACCTGCAACATTTATTCCAATCCATTACGTCAGATTTTGTCAAACAACTACTTTTGAAGCAAAAATTCATAACAGAAACTATCACTTTTTTTTTCATAACTAGGAAATGAAAATTAATAAGTCACCGTATAATTTAACTATGATTCCTTATTCCAATATCCTTGCATGTACAATAGCTTAAAAGAAATGCCTCATTTTCTGGTACGTTTGTATCCATGTTGAACACTTGTTTTCCTTGCACTCATTATCCTATCCACATGCTTTCAGACAATCTCAGTAACGTTGTTATAGAATTACAATAATATAGTAGGTCATTTTTTCATTCATTTATTCACCGCCATAAGAGATTAAACATAGGGATTTCCCATTTTTCCTTTCATACTGCTTACCTCAAAGATTTAATAATACAGGACCATTGGTTCAGTTTGTTTTATGTGGCGTTCAATATTTGTGTATCTAATACGCATCTAATATCCAAACTCCAGTGTAAGATAACTTAGTAGTATCATTCCATTGTGCTCAGTATGTTACATACCATTCATTAATGGATGAAGGTGTAAAGACCTTACCCACCTAGTTATCTAAAGAGTATCTTGAAACCGTAGATTTCCATGGTTAATTTTAGAAATCATTTACCTTGTATCTATCCATGAAGCCTTGTCCTTGCACATTTATATATATACATCATCCCAGAAATATTTAGTAACATTGCCTTCCTTTGTCCACATCATTTCCATTCTTATACATAATTTTTATGTTACACACCAACAATTAAATTTCAGAGTTTTCCCACAGCATTTGGTTGTACCCCGTCTTTTATAGTCAACCAATTTCTTGATTATGAATTCTGCATATGACACTCCATAACACCTTTTGAAATAAACATGTCATAATCCTTTAACAGGCCAATTTGAGCCCCCTACCTTGGTTCATATGGTTGGTTTATTCAAGAAAAATTCTAGCAACTTCCCCTCTTTCTCTAACAATCCTTGAAACTTAATAGTTATCTATCATTACTTAAGAGTAATCTTACTACTTTTTACTACAAATAATGAAACTACCTTCGGTTGAATAGAAAATGTCATCCAAAGTGGTATATCTTACAACACTTCTGAATACATAGCATTTAAATTTTGTTCATGAGCTGAGATTTAGTGTACAGGTACCCTTCGTGTTACACAGTTATGCACCCAATGTGGACTTCCATCAACAATTTCGCCTTTAAAACCAGATTTTTCTATGTATTATATGTTTTTGGTTTTTATGTATTTTTAGATGTCTCAAGAATAACTTGCTTACCTAAGGTTCCTACCCTATCCCTTTCTTTTACCCATACTAGGGTCGTTCGGGATATAAGGGTGAGAAAAACAATTCCACATAGTTATTTGTGTATTTATTCATGCCTGTTTTACTAACCAATTGATCAACCATTAACCATCTTTCCATGGCTAACTATTATGTGACTCTCATATGGAGACTCATCCTGTTCATGGTATTATATTTCGATAGCTCTTTAGGGTGGCATAAATTTAGTTAGCATGTCATGTGAATGAAGTTATGGGCTTCACAACAGAGGCATTAAGGTTGTTAAAGTATCCATTCCCAGTAGTCAGCATTATGAGGCATTAAGCCTTTTAAAGTATCCATTTAAAGGGTTAGGACTAAAGTCCATCACAGGTCTTAGTACCATAAACACCAGAGTAGCATGTGGTTGCATAACCACTATTCCCAGTAATCAGTGATAATGCTCCACTCACCTTATTATTATAGAAAGTAGGCCATATCCTCTGATATACACATCCTCAATTAGTCAGGAAGAACAAGGATTTTGACATTTAAGTTTTATATAAGATATAAGAGTCAAGTTCGTATATTTTCGAGGTTGTTTCTGAAATCTTCGCAAAAGGTCCCTTCTATAGGCTTCTATTTGAAACCTTTGAGCTTAGTTTCATTTATTGCCTATAAAATTTCTTAAATCTTTATTGCCATGTTCTTCAACTACTATCAGTGAATTGGTAGTGACATGATGAATACTTTGTGAAATCGCATTGATACTAGTGTGTTTGTCCAATACCAACATCTTCATTCTTTGTGTATATAGTAAGTGTACAAATTCGCTTTCATGGTTTATTGTATTATTTGTAGTTCTGTCTCAAATATTTGCCATTTGATTAGACTACTTTGGTAATTTTATTCCTTTATCTTCCAATATTAAATGTTGTAATAGATTAACAAAAATTTCAAATCCCACAACATTTTTATGATCACTTAGTTATTTCAGCAACACTGATAATTTATGCATTGATTTATGTATTGTCCTTTGCTTCCTTCATACTTGTTTAGTTCTCTTAGCAACCACCTTACAATTTTTCTCAACATATATACACATACTTACTAATCCTTTCACACAAGTTAGTCAACCCATTTCCATGATTGTAATTCTTCCTTTGCATGAGCTAGGGTCATAATCATGATATCATTCCAAGCTCAGTATTTTTGTTTCATCAATGTGCAAGGAGTAATATTCATCATATAGAGATGAAGATCATATTCAATAATATTCAATATTCAATCATCCAAAATTTGCATTTTTCAAAAATTCATATCATATCAGTCATCAGTGATTGTCCTATATAACATTTCATAAGTTCTAAAAAAAAAATCAAAAGTGTGGTGTATACTCCAATGGGAGAAAAAATGTTATAAAGACTTTAATTACTTGAAATATATATTAGACTCCTTCTTGTCTGACCTTAACAGTTTCTTACTAATACACTTAGTCCTTTCAAGAGATTTAAGGTATGTCAAAATAGTTTCTTCAAAAGGATCACTGAGATTTGGAATTTAACACATACCTCATATTGTAAAGTGGTTCTCTGGCCAGTATCAATTATGTCGGCTCCCAACTCAATCATATCCGCTCCCAGTAATGTATTTCAACCTTATTTTATGTATAAAATAGAGATGCCTTTAATTTGACATCATAGGATTTCTGAATTATTTGAAGATTTGGTCCTCTAGAAGACTTGTTCTTTAATTACGGGATTTCAAACTTATAGAGAGTAATGTATTTTAGACTCCTCTTAACTCATTCATCGTCTATCTCTGAGATAATTTTTCATACTGGATTAGAGGCAATGCTTCAAATCACATATAACTATACTCTTGATAATTTCGGACCAGTAGCATACTTAGATTTTTTATTATTATTATTTGTGAGAACTTCTTAGATTTGAGGCCAAGATTACACTAGTATATTCACACATTCTAGAGGGGTGACAAAAATATCTCTTGTACATCCTTGGCATCAGTTAATTTGTCGATTATATTTGAGAGAAAATCATTATATTTCAAGGCGATGATCAGCCTCCAACAATGACCTTCCATATATAATTGTGATATTCCTCATTGCAGTCACATAGATCATAAAAGATGAATATTGTTATCTAAATAATTTCATACAACACATAACACATGGGCCTGTTTACTCAAAATTGATGGAGATACATAGGAATTTCATCCTTGTCAAAAGAATATTCACTTTGATCGAAATTATTGAGCAAAATTTCATACCTTGCAATGAGTAGGCTGATACATTTAATATGTGAATACTGAGAACATGTCTAGGAAAATATGAGCTAGTTTCTGTATGCTGTAAGGACAAAAATACCTTAAGAAAAACTCCAAAATTGAAGGATCATAGAAGTAATACAAAGCACTCCAAATTCTTATCACATCACCATTTACGATACCAAATTTCTTTGGCAATTCGATGCATCCATCCATAGGTGTCTCCATTATAATTTAAGAACTCGATTATCTTTCCTTTTAGCCATCACCCGTGATAGTTTCTATAGGTGGTCCTTCATACTCCATTATATGATAGTTCCCAGTAGGCCTGAGAGTTGGGCCTAGGCTATGATTCCACTTGTCACACACCTCATTATAGCCATTTTTCTAATCCTTTTTAAATTAGGTCAACAATATCCTTCCAATTAATTTGTTATCAATGCATATTATCCTTATGTTTTCCTTTTTGTTTCGCTAACCAACACCACCAATCCTGATCCAGATTTAAACAAGAATGCAACAAATTAAAAATATAACCATAAATACAAAGATTTAGTAGAACTAACACTTCATTTCATTAGTATAAATACTAAAATATGCTTACAAATAGAATGGAAATAAGACTAGCTTGGGCAATGGTGCTTATCTTTGAGAAGAGATGTGGTGGCTACATGCCTATGAATTATGTTACAATGAGGCTCAAAGCCCTATTTATTATTGAGAAACAATGGAAAACCATAAACATCCAAAAACCTAACCCTAGGAGATGAAGTGCCAAACTATGGGCCCTGTTTGGGTAAATTGGTACATCAACTTCCCGGGTCGTAACTTTGGCATACGATCTTCGTTTGATGCACACAATACCTTGTTAGAAAGATCTATCTGAGGAATACAAATTTTGAATGACCAACATTAGTTTACACCCTTATTGGTCCCATTTTTCCCAAAAAACGTTGTTTAGGGCCTCAAAATGGCTCCAAAAGTTCAGGACCCGAAAAACTGCCAAAAATAGTAAATTGTTATATAAATAAGGAAACTAAAAAACTGAAAGAAAAAATGGTGGGGGTCAAAGTGGAATAGGTGGGTGGCCACCAATATCCACCTGGATTATTCCTCCCCCCTTAGGAAGCAATGGTCCCCATTGCGTTGAGTTCCTCCATGAGATGAGGAAACTTCTGCTAAACTTGGTCCCTCGTGAAGGAGTTGACCTACTTTGACAACTCGATATAGTTGGATCCTTTGTTGTTGGGTGTTCTTGATCTATGTGTCCATGATTCAATCAGTTGTGGCTTGTTTCATGCAATCTTGATTTAACTCTATAGGTGTGAGTTGTTTTGCAATGTCTGATGTGTCCAACAATGGTGGGAAGTATGGTCGAAGGTGGTCCACATTGAACACTAGGTGTAGGCCAAGGAATGGGGGAATGTTGAGCACAAATGCATTGTCTCCCACAACCTTGGTAATGGTGTAAGGACCATATCAGAGTGGTCTGAGTTTCCGATAGGCTTCGGTAAGGCGTTCCTTTTGCAAATGCAACCAAAATTTGTCGCCCACCTAAAACTTGTGTAGCACCTGATGTTGATCATGTCGTTGCTTGTACTTGGAATTTTATTTCTCTAGAATGTCATGGACCTGTTGGCGGATATGTTGGATGTGCTCAATGAAGTTGTTTTCCTTATCGGCTTCCGACTGGACATGAGTTGAATCTGCCTGAGTAGCTACAAATGGTATGGCCACATCAATGGGACATAGTGGCTGGAATCCCAAGCCCACCTGAAAAGGGTTATGGCCAATCGAGTTGTGGAGAGCCCGATTATAGTTGTGTTGGACATAGGGGAGGCTCTCATCTCATGTGCGTGGATTCTTTGAGTTGTACATGCGCAGAATGTGTACGATCATCATGTTGATGACCTTTGTCTGGCCATCAGTTTGGGGATGGAAAGTTGTAGACTTAGTGAGCTTGGTGTCCACCATCGACTAGAGACTAAACCAAAATGTCCTAAGGAACTTGTTGTCTCACTCTGAGATGATAGACTGTGGGATCCCAAAGTGTACCCACACTCGTTCAAAGAAGAGTTTAGCAGTGGATTCTGCTATGATATTCTTCTTGCAGGCTACCATAATGGCCATCTTCTAGAATTTGTCGGTGACCACAGAAACACAGTTGTTGCCTTGCTTAGTAGAAGGAAGGCCCAACTTGTAATCCATGGAGATGGATTCCCAAGGTCGAATACGGGTAGGTAGCAGAGTATAGAGGCCTTTCTTCTTAATGGTCGGTTTGGCAATGGAGCAGGTAGTGTAGGATCTGATGTACTTCCCAACATCCTATCGAAGATTTGGCCAATAGAAATACTTATGCAGTACTGCCAACATTTTCTTGACCCTGAAATGCCCAATGACCTGACTGTAGTGCGCTTCCCAAATCATATTGGCACAATCGCTTGAAGGAACACAAATGTGTCCCAAGTGGCATAGCAGGGCATCCTAGAGGAGAAAATATAGAACTTGCTGACCTTCCAAAAGTGTATGGTATGTGTGGTTGAATTCTGGGATACTTTTGTAGAGAAGTGGCCAATCAAAAGTCTCGTGCCCACAAGAGTTGAGCACGGTGGTTAATGCCATGATCGGTGGTCGGTTGAGGCAGTCTGCAACATTATTGGTGCTTCCCTTCTTATACTTGATATTCAAATGGAACTGTTGCAGGTATGTGGACCACTTTTGATGGCAATCATTTTGCAACTTCCCTTGTGTCTGTATGAACTGCAGGGGTCGGTGGTATGTGTGGATGATCATTTCCTTCAAATGCTTTCATTGTCAGTAGGCCTGCACAATAGAATACATATCTTTGTCATTGGGATACTTCTGGACTGTGTCTAAAATAATCTCACTATTATGCCACTGGATGCGCCTATTAAGTAAGGACTACCCCAATAGCATAGTCAGAGGCATCTGTCTCGAACTCAAATGGTTGTTGCAATTCTAGTGCATAGCAGAGGCAATGTTTCAACTCTGTGAATGCCTTCCGTTGAGAGTCAGACCAAAATAATTTTTCTTTCACTCCTCCCTTGGTGACTTGACTCAAGGGCCAAGTGATATGAGAGAATCCCAACACAAACCTGCGGTAGAAATTTGCAAGACCTAGAAAGTTGTGGATCTCTGTCAGAGTGGTTGGGGTGGCTAATCCCAAATGACTTGGATCTCCACTAGATCCACATGCACTCCCCGTTCATCAATAATGTAGCCCAGATACTGAACCTGGGTCATGCCAAAAATGCATTTCTCCAAATTGGCACACAACATGTGCTACTGCAGTGTTTGGAGAACTTGTTGGATGTGGTGGAGGTGCTCTTCTCAACTCTAGCTTAAGATTAGGATGTCATCCAAGTATACCACTAAAAATGAGTTGGTGAATGGATGCAAGATGTCATCCATCAACCTCACGAAGGTTGCGGGAGCATTCATCAACCCGAAAGGCATAACCAACCATTTGAAAAGGCCCTCCTTAGCTTTGAAAACAGTCTTCCACACATCGTACGGTTCAATTGGTACATGGTGATATCTGTACTTCAAGTCGATCTTGCTAAAATATTTTTCCCCCTTGAGTTGGTCCAGAAGGTGATGAGCCCCAGAAATGGGTAATTATATGGGCTCATTTGGCCTCCTAACTCAGCTTAATCCACCATTCTCATTAGTTTATTGCATGTTTTTTATTATATTTATGCTAATAGAGTGAATTGGGTTAGTCATTATGCCATGAAGTCTAATGTGTGCTTTATGCAGATTTTTGGTCAATTTTGGACAAAGTCAAAGGATTAATGAGCATTTGGCAGCCAATATTCGAGGAAAACAAGGGAGAGGATTTGTAGGAGGGTGTCCCCCTCATTTATGACTCCCTACCTCAAATCCTCCATCAGAAACTCGGAGCACAAACAGCCACATCGATGCATCCAAGGGGCAGCCGAGAAAGTCAAGAAGAATTGTTGTCTATCTCTAGTTCTGGGAAGCCAAGCGCCTTGATTTTAGGAGGGTTTTTGGGGGACTCCATTTTTATAAATAGGGGGCTTAGAGCCTCAGTAGTTTAGCTAGTTATTAGTAGAATTTTCGCACTTTTGTGCAGCTCTTGTTCAGCTCATTTTCAAGCTTATTTTTGTGAACAATTTATGTAATGTTATTTTGATAATGGAGATGAAATATTTTCTGAGCCAGCACTGATTTCTTCCAGAGAGCTAAAGCTCTTAGGTTAGGGCCCAACCCAAGCTGCCCAACACCTCTTGCTTTGTACTTATATTTTTTGTTTCAGTTCATGAGTTAATTTCTGTTACATAGATTCATTTTACCTTGTTTAGAATAGGTTGCTTTTGATGGTTTGCATAGCTGCTTTTGTTTTAGTTGCTGAAGTAGGTTAATACAGTGATAGGCTAAGATTCAAAAAGGCCAACAACAGGCCCTGATCTCCTTTCTCCCTTCCTGGGACCATGGTTTGAGGTCAAGGCACCATTGCTGCCACCAGAAACACAGTTTCTCTTCTTCCATGCAATTTCTAGTGTGATGATTTGATTTGAAAAGTTAAAGGGTTGCTTCAGATTCATTTTTCCAAGATTATTTCCTGTTTCTATAATAAATCTCTTTGCAAGATTTTCTATTCATAGGGTATTGTTCAGCACTTCATGTTTCTAGGTCAGAAATTAGGTTAACAAGAGATATGGTTCTGTTTCTTGGTGCAGCTAGTCCTTTTCTTGCTCAGTTTCGGTAGTTAGATGTGTAGATCTCTTACAACACACCTCATCTCACAATACATCAATAAAGCAGCCAACATCATCTCATTTCTCATAGGTTTCACAAGTCATTCACAGTCCTTCACGAATCTGCCCTAATTTCTACACTTTTTCCATAAGCTTTCCTCTCGTCATTTGAACAAATCCAACCATCATTTTTTCTTTCCTGATCCTCCTTGTTAAGCCCCAAACACCTCAACACATCCCTCTAGTCTTCAGCTACCCTTTCCCACCATTTTTCCACTCTTAAAACCTCTAAAAATAGCTCTCGGCATCCTCCTGTAGATCCCTTGCAGCCTCCTGTAGAATTTCCTGTGAGTGATTTTTCGAAGTCCGATTGCAGGGGAAGTCTTCAGAAGGTTACCAGAGGCTTCTTAGGACCCCTCCACACCTTCTTACACCTCTGCAAAACCAAATTCTCCCTCCATCGCCACCAAACCTCTGCCACAGTCACAAATAAACAAAATCACATGCATAACAATTTCACATAAAACACATAAAAACACAAAAGATGTTCTTTTCTCATTTTCTTCTAGGAATAGCTTGAATAGATGTAATTTACCTTTTCAGTAGTCAATGGCACTCATTTCATCAGTTTTCATCTCTTTTTCTACAAAAGTAGGGTTAGTTGGAAAAATTACGGTTTGCTAGGGTTGCGTTACATTCCAGCCTTCTTTCTCTTTCTGCAAGTAGAATAGTCTTTGTAGAGTTAGCTTTCTTTCATTACAGTTAAAAGCTTCTTCTGGAAACTCATAGAAGTTGGCTTGAGCTCCTAGTGATCTTGCGCTAGCTGACTAAGTGACAGCCTGCAGTAAGAGCTAGTACTTGTGCATACAACACCGTCGCTTCCAAGTTTGTTATGAACCACCGGGTTGATAAAAGTAAAGTAGGAAGCCCCAGGAGTTGCAACATTATTGTTGTAATACTGGTGCTCATCAGAAGGTCATCAATTTGTGGGATTAGGTACCTATTTTGGACAGTGATCTCTCGTTTAGTGCTCGATAGTCAATACAGAGTCTCCAAGTCCCATCCTTCATTTGTACCAACACGATCGAGCTCCCATAGGGTGATGAACTTAGCCGAATGTTACCTTTCTGCAACATCTCCTGAATCTGCCTCTTGATTTCATTATTCTCCAGAACGGAGGGTCGATAGATTGGTCCATTGGGCAATGATGCACCTAGGGTCAGATCGATGGAGTGCTTGACCTGATAGTGCAGAGGCACCCTTGTGGGGGAGGTGAAGATGTCCTCGTACTCATCCATGACCTTGTCCATCTATTGTTGTCATGAAGAGGGGCCCTGTTTGGAGTTCGTGGCCACCGTCTTCTTCTTTTCCTGAGGGGCGTATCATCAGGAAAACAAATTTCCCAGTTTTTTGGAAATGAGCTTACATGCATTGTTTTGCAGTAACCAAAGAGATGGTGATAGGCAGTGCTACCTATGGTATCAT